>CAJHQQ010001317.1:0-102936 GCA_905132885.1 Moricandia moricandioides
AGGGTTATTACATCCATGCACGTAGTTAACCAACTAATATTGTTGTTGAATGGGTAATAGATATCATCAATCCTCTTGTAGTAATCCTCCATCAATATCTCTTTGGCTCTGTGGATGTTATGTACAATGTCATCTACTTTTGCTCTACTTTAGTAGTCAGCTGGTGGCTTGTTATCCTCAAAATTCTCCACTGGTAAACGCAGATGAGTGTAACCAACCACTGCTGCTCTTTGGAGAATCTTTCTCATGTCCTCCTTTGACATGTTGATGATTTTGCCATCTATGTCTCATGCATTGCCATCTTCATCTCTATAAACTCCATACTCATCTATGGTTTCCCAACAAAATCTTCTCATGGCGGGAGATTTATAGGATTCGTACCCTTCTGCCATATTAGCATTGATCGATGGCATAGGGCCATCGTCGATCGATGTCACAATCCAGGTTTCATCGGATGCTCTGAATTCTCCAGCTTCCTCTAGTGCAAGAGCACCATACTCGATTGATTCTTCTTCTAGATAATATTCGTCGTAATATGGGTTAGCTGTATCATGCTCTAGTTCAGGGTTGTCGTCGATCGATGTCAAAGGGTGGGTATCAATCAACTATTGGTTGGCATCGTCGACCGATGTCTTGGGCTGGGTATCGATCGATGCTTCGTCGTCAGGGTCATTCTCTTTCTCAAAATTGCAGAAAAACGTGGCCACAAGACCTGGTTCATGAACCAAATCAATGAGAGCAGTTGTTTTTCTAGTTTGAACAGGCTCATAGTAATTATTTGGTCAATAAGAGAAAGATACAACATGTTTGTCTTCATGTCGCATACTGCTCCTACCGTGGCCATGAAAGCTCTTCCAAGTAGCATGGATGAATTCTGATTCACTTGGACGTCCAAGACATGAAAGTCTACAGGAACTAGGGCATCGCCGATTTGCACTTGGAAGTCTTTGACTATGCCTCCTAAATTGACCTTTGAGTAATCCAAAAAGTAAATAAATCACGAGAAGGCTCCACTTTAAGCTTAGAACCTCTGCCATGGTTCTTGGCATAATGCTCACTGAAGAACTGGTGTCGTAGAGTGCATGAGGGTAGTAATGTCCCTTGATGTTTCAGGGAATCACAAACTTCCCAGGGTTGCTTCTCTTCTTCAACTTGACCCTCTGCTTTCTCTTCTCCCTCAGATGATTGAACATTCTTTCAATATCCTTATCAGTCTTCTTGGTTTCTCTGAAGAACATCCATAATCAGTGAGTGTAATAAGCTTCCTCGAATGGGGTTTCTAACGGGATTCTGAGGACTCTCTTAGCAAATATGTTCATCTCTTTCTCATTAGTTTTCCTTTTAAGATGCATAGGTACCTTCTTCTTTCCTCTAGAATGTCCATCCATAGCTTCCTAAATTTTCATAGGGACTGGTTCATCTGTCTGGGTTTGGGTAGGGTGGGTTTTGAGTGCATATTAGTATATAAAATACTCACGTGTATGCTTGGAAACCGACATCCATTTTGTTTTTGAACACTCATAGATTGATGGTAGGGTCTGTCGATCGATGTTCATCTTTTCACACGATCTCATGGATTCATCAGGTACCATCGATCGATGGTTAACTTCGGATGTCGATTGATGGTTAACTTCGGATGTCGATTGATGGTCGTTCGAGCAAAGCAGAGGATTCTCACGAGTTTCTTCCTTCTTGTGCCTAACTTCTTCCACTACTTGCCAAAAATCTTCATCTATGGCACTGACGTGGTGCTTCTGTCCAGCCTCAATCTTCTCCTTGATCAAGTCTTCTTGTCTTCTCACAGCCTCACTGGTCTGAACAACTTGATTCTCTAGCTTCTTCACATGGGTGTTGAGAGCTTCAAATTTAGTGTTGAGGTTGACGCAGACAACATCAATCTTTCCATGGAAATCCACTGTCATCATATGTTGTCCGGGCCGTCTCTGAGATGTTGGAGGCCCTAAGCAATTTAGGAAAGGTTTTATAATTTTTTTTATAAATTTGGGGACCGTTCTCTATGTAATTTATAAAAAAAATTGGGGGGCCCTAGGCTAATGTTTCATTTAGATGGGCTCAGGAACACCCCCTGGTTGTCCCTCCAGAACTTTGTCAATCATGGCTTTAATCTTGTTCTCATGGGTGTTTGATGGGGTGTTCTAATAGTAGGAGGCTCCATAGGTTTTGTTTTTGATGTAAGTTCTCTGCTGCCATCAGGCGAGTTGGTCGACTAGTCCCATCTTGTCTGATGACGAGTTGGATGGTGACAGTCCAATTTGCCATCAGGCGAGTTGTTTGAGCAGTCCCAACTCGCTTGATGGCGAGTTGGACGAGCTGCTCCAACTTGCTTAATGGCGAGTTGGGCATGGTCCGTTCAACTTACCGTCGAGCGGGTTGGACACGGTTTCTTTGGTCTTTTTGTTGCTCGATTTTCCTTTCTGATAAATTGTCGTCCAATCATTTTTGAATTTGCACAAGGTTCCAGTTGTGGTTTCCCGCGCTTTTTGTTTTTTAAATGTTTTTCGGGAATTTTCAGCCATTGATTCCGCCGTGACCGATTTTGACTCCAACAAGATATTCTTTGAATTTTATCCCGAGCCTTAGCAGTTTTTCTCAAGTACTAATATATGTAAGTATACAACTAAATATACGAATAAGAATAATGTGAAATCTTATCATATTTACTCTCCCTAAAGTCTCCGCATTACCGTGAATTGGTCATGCGATATGGAACAAGGTCACGAAGATACGATGATGGGGTCGCACCCTAAAGGCCGTGTAATTCCCATGCAGCGTTAAATGTCCAATCTTGGAATATCTGATGTCAAGGATGATGATGTGTATTTTCCCGCTAGGCGCGGTTAGCCTTTGTGGTTTTTTGGGTTTAGTATATATATACATTATGAGTATGAGTGAATGGCGGGTATTGTGGAGGTGATGTTTAAGATAAGATTCACTGTGCTGGAATGGAAGGCCATGTATATAGTTATGGAATACATTACAACTGCATACAAATAGATTTGATTGCTCAGAATATTGTTCATATGTGTTGGGGTGCGGGAATAGACTCACTGAGTAAACTAATTACTCATGACTCATTTGATTTGCAGATAACCAGTAGGCAGGAGACCTTTACTCTAGGACGGGAATGAACAACATTATCCAGTGATAGTTTTATTATCCTTACAAAATTGTTTTGAAATATCTTATGTATAAATTTTGTTTACCGAAAACCTCAAGGTTAGTCTGTAAGATGATTTTGAATGACTAAGTATATATATTGCATAAAGAACATTTTTTTAAGTACGGGTTCCATATGATATTAGTTCTTGTTTGGACAAACCAACTATTGGGTATTACTCGGTCGGGTTGCAAAGCCTCTGGTTGTACCAAATAAGATATGTGTACTTAGGCGATTGGCCTAAGGTACCCGGGTTTATTCCAAGAATTTTGGGTTAATCGTTGAGGTACACATTGTTGCTTCTCGGTTTGGTTTAAGTTACTAGTGATTGGATGTGCATGTTCTTGTGTGATTGTTGCACAGTTGGTCGAGTCAACTTGTACTTAGACCAGATCAGAGGTGTCACAGATGCAAAGCTTTTTCTGGAAGTATGACACAGTCTCCCCTACAAAATCGTGAACAAAAACGGCTCGAAGTTCACATCGAACAATTTCAGAGGATTTTGCAAAAGATGGAAAATTCGCCTCAACACTTCGACACCAAGGTATTCGCAAGGAAACAGAGAGATAAGGAAACAAACAAAATCATCATCGATGGAATCAAGAAACGCCTCGATCACAAAAAGGGCCACTGGGTTGACGAGCTAGGTGGAGTCTTTTAGTCCCACAGGACGACGCTGAGAGGTGCGGCCAATAAGACATCATTCTCCTTAGCTTACAAAGTCGAAGAAATCTCCCCTGCCAAGGTTAACTTCACCAGCCTACAACGAGCAAAATGCCTCAACATGATGAAATCAACAAAGAGATGATGTTTGATGCCTTGAATGAAATCGAAAAACGCCGAGACCAAGAACTCCATCGGATTCTCAACACCTTGACGACATCTACTATAACAAGATTTTTTAACAAGGCCCTTAGAATTAAACTACCTTGCCTTGGGAAATGTTTTTAAGAAAACCAATGAATAAAAGGCAGGTAAGCTGAGGACCAACTAGAAGGCCCTTACAAGATTATTCAAGTAACAAAGCAGGGATTTATCAACTCGAAACATCATCAGTTTAACTTGTGCTGAGGTGAGGGAACTCCATAAACCTCAAGTGTTACCACAACTAAAAGATACTTAAAATGTCGAGTGAATGACAACATCACCCTTTCTTCATGACTTTCACTAGTTG
Organism: Moricandia moricandioides; assembly: GCA_905132885.1. Taxonomy (NCBI): domain Eukaryota; kingdom Viridiplantae; phylum Streptophyta; class Magnoliopsida; order Brassicales; family Brassicaceae; genus Moricandia; species Moricandia moricandioides. The sequence goes on from CAJHQQ010001317.1 coordinate 4,353, forward strand.
CAAATAAAGAACTACAAATGGCTTGATCTTCATTGGGGATACCTAGATAGCTTTAACAAGTTCAGCTGTAATAAAAAAACATATATACTCATACAAAAATTTTCTAAGGAAAAATCAGTTTTCGAGTGAATGAAAACCACGTCTGTCACATTTACCCAAAACTTTTCTAAGGAAAAAAGTCATTCGACGAGTGAACGAAGTCATGCTTGTCACACCTTCACTCTGATACTTTTCCGAATGAACAATAGTCAGTCTTGTCATGATCGCTCCAGCTGAGTGATTGACACTTGCGATCGTCACATTTGCTCCCCCCCAAGAACGATAGTCCAGAATGTCACTTTTTTGTGATCAACAAGTCAAATGAATAAAATGTCTAAACACAGACTCGTCTGACTCGAATATATCTATGTTAACTACGATAGGTTAAGTTCCGCATAGAGATTCATATAGAGATAATCATAATTCACAATCAGTTAACCATGCCTCGATCAGACACTTGGCTAATGGATCACACGCTAAGAATAAACGACTAACCAGTCGGATCAACTAGGTCGCGTACCAACTATATCCTTCTCATTACACAGATCCTGATACGCTTATTTGGATTTCATAACCAGATTGCCATTCTGTCTTTTGCTAGACTTATGATCAGTGGCTTTAGTGCCTTGAGTTTTTTGGAAAAGTGATGCATAGATGAAGTAGAAATATATATAGGCTCTGTTTCTTCAAGCCCTTGTGTTCGATAATCTGCAGAATGTAACATGATTAGACATCACAAATGATCTGAGCACCCTCCTGCCTCAAAAATATTGTATGCTTGAGAGTAAGTTTGTAACCAGACGTCATTTACGAGAACTCTGTCTAGCTTTTTCAACATTGTCCCTTGGTCCCTCTTGTTACAACAAGCAGTGGTGGAATTAGCGTTTAACCAGGGTGGTCACTTAACCAATATGACAAAAAAAAACTACTAGTATTTTCCTTCTAAAATTTTGATGAAATATTGAGGAAGTGACTTCTTGACCTTTTTAAATTGTGATTGTTATTAAATTGACCCTAGTAAAAACAAAACCTGCCTCCGCCACTGAAAACAAGTGAACTCTGGCCATGGGAAGTCATATCAATAAGAGAGAAGTAGTGAGCCATTTTTCTGAATTCCTTTATACCCTGAGTAAAGCTTGGTGAATTCTCAAAATGAGAATGCTCTTCGCCCTCAAATTTTATATTGAAATCACCTGATACTATCAAAGATTTGCTCCTGAACATGGGAGAGGATTGATGATCATGCAGGTCCTGCCATAACTCCTTTCTCTCTTCCGCGGTATTGGCAACATACATGAAAGAACACAAAAACTCATCATCCTCACCTTGAGTATTTATCGACCACATTATTAATTGTGAACTTTTGAAATTTGTGTAACTGGCAGAATGATTACAAACCACCCATATCCTCCCAATCACATAATGTCTTGGAGCGTACTCTTTGATGTCTTTTTTCGCTCTATAGAGAGGCTTTCGCTTCTCTTCTGGAGGTATCATTTCCCCTCCTCTGCGATCCCTCATTGTCAATATTTTGATCCTCTGTTTCCACTGTGTCCTCAAGCACAGAGAAACGAGATGGTGAGACAGTAATGGTATTTTCTTCTATCTTCTTTTGACTCGACCTTTTCTTCCCCCGTGAGACTGTTAACCAAGATCTTCCTTTCTCTGTCACAGTATCACGCTCACATCCATTCAACGCCTTTCTCTTTCTCATCTAACACTACACTGCCATGTTTAGTCTCTTTACTTCCCTGCTGCGTCTCATTTCTTTTTGAGTGTTCCCATTTTGATTGCATTTGGTTGGATGAATAAATTTGACCTCAGCATCCACACCCAGCTTAGATTTGAACCGATATATCTTTGGGAAGTCCTTTGTTAAATCAGCTTCCACAGAGACATTTGCTTCTTCATAGTTTGTGCACATGATCGTGTCAGGGTGCAACCTTACTGGTCTCCCCACCGCGCTTGCAATGAAATCCAAACACTCTTGAGAGTAATCCACATCCGTATGGTTTTGATCTCTTCTTCTTTCTTCTCCTCTTCTGAGTATTCTAGATCGTAGTTGAGGATCTTTAATTCGAAACTTTACTCTGAACTCATCTACTTCAAACACGTCGACAATCTTTACCGGCTTGTCTCCTACCGGCCAAATCTTATATAGATAGAAACCTCCCTCAAAGAAAATCTTCCTATAAGGGTATTGGGTTCTGAATCAGGTCGTCCGAAACCTCTACCATCTCGGATCCATCAACCATCTCTACTTGCAACTGATGTTTTGACTTAGCTGCTGTTAGCCAGCAGAGATTATTCTCTTCTCCTAAGTGTTGTTTTGCTTCTTGTCTTTGTGTTTGCGTCGGATGAACCTTCTCCCGTTCATCCATCTTCACCGGAAAACCTTGCCATGCAGCGTCAGTTTTCAAAAACCCTAGTTCTGTGAAATCGTCTACGAAATCACCCTAGTTGATGTGGCACCAGCTATTATATGGGTATAGTTTCGTGTTTCTTTAGCCCGATAGTGTTATTATTATTTATTAAGAATCTAATATGTAATCATCGTAGGAGAATTCTTCAGTGCTACCACATCAATATTTTCTTACCAATAAAAAGTAACATGTGTTTAATAAACTATTTACGTTAAAATTATAATCGAATTTTACTTTATAAAAATAATAAAACATAAATATAGATAAAAGTCCAGATTTACTTTATAATATTAGAAAATTATAAATATTACGTATATTGTATTTTGATGCAAATGGAAGACTTAACTATGAGACTAAAATGAATGAGAATAATATATTAAATTATGAAGTTAATTTTTTAATACTAAAAGTGAATATCCTCAATAGAGAGATAGTCCACGTCATTTTAAAAATTAGCCAATGAGAATGTTTTATTCTACCACGTCACTATCGCTTCTGTCGACTAAAGATAAAATTAAAGTGGGACTTCCATTTGGTCTCATATTAATTAACTATGGCACATGTCAACTCCAGCTTTCCAAAATCTAATCTCCAATGCATTGATCGACTTTGGCTGTTCCACTTCTCATTTATGAAAAAAAGCTCTCGCTGTTCACTTTGTCTTCCTGTTTCAGTTCTCTGCAATCACCGTTACTATGCCCCTTCTTGATCAACCAATCATGCACTTTACTCTCTTCTTTATTGTTTCGTTCCACTACCCCTTTGTTTCTACTCCTATATAAATGGCTAAACAGCTTCGTCTAAACATACATCCAAGCAAATCCGAAAACCTTGACTCAAAAATCTTAAGCTATGGCTCCCATATCCACCAACAAGTCTCTGGGGGTTCGTATTGTGAGACCCTTTTTGTAGATCTTATGAAAGTTCTTATGATTGTTGTTTGATTTGTTTTTCCTAATTGTAGATTGTCATCACTCTTGAGATTTATGGTGTTTAAAACATTGTTGAGAATTGAGATTCCTTTTGGTCATTGTGGCTTCAATACATCACTGTGATAATTTTTGAGTGTGAGATTGCTCAACACTGATTCCATGTTCTTCTTTACCTAACCATATGAGTTTGTTTAACTTAATTACAGAACTGTGAAGGAGATTATGATGGATTGGAAAGAAGTCTAGCAGTAGTAGTTACTTATTTTATGAAGCCCCCTTGGTTACATCAGTGCAGATTTTCGTCCTGACGGTGGAATCAAGAAATTCAAATCTTCTGTTTCCTCCTACAACGCAAGTTTAGGATGGTTTAACTCTCTTCAATCCTAAATATCAAATGTCTTGACAATGGTTTCAGTGCGTTAAGAAGCCATCCTAAGGTGTAGATTGCATTGATTAATTGAAGGAAGCTAGGATAGGCTTCAAAATTTGGGTTATAACAAGGTAGAATACTAGAATATGCTCTGAGTGGTAATGCAACTGTTTGGCCTATTAAATACTGCAAGTTTTGCCTTCTGTTATAACTATTAAGTTACTACTGGAGTTTAGCAGAGAGCCTTGTTCATGTCTAGATTGCTTCAACAAACCAATCCATGAAGAAGAATTGTGTTCAAGTATTGTGTACAAGTTTTGCTGGTCAAAATTCAAGCCTTCCCTTCTCCACATTGGTAGGCAATGCAAAACGGACAAGTTAAGGGTCTGTTTTCGTGGGTTTAGGTGCAATGGTCTCTGAGCCAGAGATGATTTCAAAACCTATTCAAAGGTCTGATCTTGCCTTTAACCTCGAGAGAAATCTCTATACCAAAACATTTCTCTACCAAGAACACCAGTAGCAAGACACAAGGAGAGGAGACAACTGGCCAAGCGAGCTCTGATTTGTTTGAGAATGAGAACATAACGAGCAGTGTCTATGAACCGAGAGATGCTAGCATTGGATGGAGTATTGTAACAAAAAGTATGGCAGAACAATCTGTGATTTCGGATTTCAATATGATGAGGAGGGGCACAATAAGTTGATTTGTGGTTAAATTCAAGCCGGCGATTCCTGAGAAAGTCAGCGTGGTGGGTTTTGTTCGGGTTGTAAGAGTCACAAAGCTGTACCGTTTCTTGATAGTGCAAGAAATTTTAAAGCAGCAACCAAAGTCTATCATCACGAGATGTCTCATTAGAAGAAGTTTAAAAATGAGATTCTAATTCAAGGCATTTAAGAAACAATATTTACATAGTCGTCTTCATATTTCAAATTGTTTTTTTTTGTGTGTATGCTTATGATTTTGATAATTTTGATTTTGTTGGTTTATCCATCAAATTGTGAAATCAATGGAGATATATAAAAGGTTTGAAAATCGTAAGTTTTCGTAGAACTCACCTACAATCCTTAAACTAAAATTGGAATTAAAATTTCTGTAAGGTGTTTAAAACATTAACACATTCAGTTTTTCTGTTTTCCTATGAAATCTTTTATAGTTTTGGATCTCGACCCATAAAGCCAAATGCTCCAAACGGTGACCGATACCACTATATCAAATGCTTTTATTTATTGCACCAAAAAATGATCTTATATCCACACTTCAACTTTGCATTCTTTGACCATTGTACGGCTAAAGAAAATTATTTATGAAAAATTTACGTCCCTTTTGCTGGTTAAGATTATGCTGGAGATTCTCACTATTTGAAATGAAACACGAAACTCAAAACTTTGACGATTCAACGAGGGCCAGCCCAGTTACTAGCCCTAGCAATGCGACCAGAGTCTATGATATTAAAAGTTTGATTTGTCAAAAAAGATTTAAAAATTATTTTTTTTAAAAGAAAAATTTATTTCTAAGCACAAAAATAAATATTCATATAATCTAAATATTTCACATTTATATGTTTTCATATGTAAATTTAATAAAAGTTTTCAGAATATATTTTTAAATTTTTTTTGTTAAAATTATGTTTTTTTAATTATTAAAGGGCCTAAAAAAAGTTTTTGCTCAATGGCCCCAACAAACTATGAGCCTTTCCTGGTTTCAACGTCATTAGAGTTGGAGGATTTGGTAAAGTACACAATGCGTGACCAATGTTGCGATCATATGGATCAGACCCAAATTCAGAACAAGGGCTCAATTAATTCTAGACGGAAATCGAAATCCTCTCAAGAATATAAGACGAACACCTGGTGTCTTTGATTGGATTCTATAATTAGTTTTTTATGTGTTGTCTTATTATTGATAAAAAAGAAAAATACACGTAGCAAATAATTTTTCATGATGAAATGGATACAAAAACTGTTGATTATTAAAATAAGGATTTATAACAACTATAGTTATCATATGAAGAGACAAGTAACAATGAAAAGTTTTAATATAGTATTATATATATGATATTGATTACATTAAGAGTAAGAAGACGATAAACTAATAGATATATAGTATTTATTCTTGTGTTTATATATTATGCATTACGTTATTGAAATAAACTCCAAAAGATGTACACTATTAGAAATTTCCAACTGAAATAAAAAAGGACGAAAAACAAATAGAATTCCAAAATGCTCACCATGTCTTATTACGAGCAAATATGAAACACATTATGGTTGATAACAGAATAAACATAAAATGTAATATTTAAATATATTTAATGTTAGTTCTATTGGTTTGTAGTATCAAAACACTACCGGAAAAGCTATTGAATAATTATGAAACTTGATCAATCATTTGAACTAGAATGCAATAGTTCGCTTTAGAGATGTTTTTGGAGTTGTAACTCTCAAAGATGTTAAAATGGTTACTATTGAACGTGACATTTATTTTAAATGGTTTCGTAACATGTAAAGAAAATGCAGTATAATAAAAATTCAGATTTTCTTAATAGATATATACTCTTGGAAATATATTTTTAATGTATAATTTTAGAAAGAATATGCTATTGGTAAGAACCTGCAGTGTTAGTCGTTAATTGTGTAATACGAAAAAATAGAAAGATAGTGAAAAAGTGACATAATTCAAACATTTAAAGGGAAAATTAATTTTTACCACAAGTTTGATACCACTTTTTAAACTTATCGTCAATGAATAATTATTTTTAAAAATACCTAAATTTCTTGTGAAAATAAAATAAACTAATTTTCTAAATATTTATAATACATTTAGAAACTCAACCCCATCTTTAACACTAGGCCCTAAACAAAATCACCAAAGTGTAAACTCAAACGTTAATATATTTTTGATTAAGAATATTTTAAAAATAATACTTAACTTGTGGTATTCTGAACAATTTTTAAACATTTAAAGGATTTGAGTTTAAGCCTAAAATAACATTTTGATGTAATATAGGTTTCTATCATTATTTGCATTTACATTCTAATAATTTAATTTTTCATTTCATAATTTATATTTTATAAAGTATAATATATATATATATATGCATTATATATTCTAAAAAACATAATGGGCAGTTTAAAGTAGGAATATGTATCGGATAAAGTACTATAACCGAACCTACCTTTATAATAGTTTAGCCTAGGTAGCAATGAGCTCCACTTCAACTAATTAAGATGTGCTTTCAAGTGGTCTAAAAAATCACTGAAGCTCATGCTAGGTGATTTTAAAAGTTATTATATTTTTATTGAAACTATATATAACATGATGATGTATAAGCTGAATAAAAATAAAAAATCTTAATTATCATCTAAATATATATTTTCTTGCTAATCTAGATGTTTATGTAAGCATATGCTAAATTTAGAGTTTATTTAAACTTTATTTTAATTTAATATCATTAAGTTCTCTTTATATTGTCCTCCATCTTCAAAACAAAATATAAACTAACATATAAATATGTTTTTTACTTGGTTTGTTTCAACCGATTGATTAAGTTCATTAGTCTAACCAAATGTATGGTTATGCAATATTGGTTAGATATACATATCAAAATTCTCTTATTAGTGTAACCAAATAAACCAAAATTTTCTATCTAGATTGTTTCAATAAAAGATAGTTAAACCAAAGCTTTGGTTTAATATAAATACCAAAGTTGTCTTACATTTAGTATTTAGTGAATAAAAAGTTCTAATGAATGAATTTCTTACAGAATCACAATTGTGCTACTATTTATATGGGATGAACTAGAAACTTCTTTCAAACAATTATCAAATCAACAATCCTAAAATATATAAATGTATGAATCTATTTCATTAACCATGTAATTTATATATTAGAAACTAATAAAAAAATACATAAAAATTATTGTTAGCTTCAACATCATCCAAAATATTTTACTTCAACAACTTTTTGAAAGATAAATTAAATAATAAATAATATACAAAACATTAAACTACATTACTTATCTTTACGGTGTTAGACGTGTTAGTCTTTTTTTAGTTCAAAAGTTTTGTGATAAAATTAAATAAATTAAATTTAGGTTATATTATTAATTTTCAGAAAATAGAAAACCTATATAAAGATTTAGTTTAAACTGATAAAAATATAATTGCTAAATATTTTTTTTGTAAAAAATATACAAAAATAATAAATGTCACATATTAGTTAGAAATAAGAAAGTAAAAAATTTAATCACATTTTCCACGCATAGCGCGGACAACGGCCCTAGTAGAGAATAAAAGAACCAGAACTTAAAACAATAGGACATCAAATATATTTAAAAATAAATAAAAAACCAGAAGTTCAAAACAATAGGACATCAAATATTTAAAAATTAATAAATAGATAATTATCAAAACTAAATAGAAGAATACAAAATAAAGATAAGAAGATGGGAAAAATGTAAATTTTAAAACATGACATTAAATGGACAATAAAATATATGCAAAGAAAAATAAATAAAATAAAATAAAAACGATAAACCAATTTTTTTAAAGTTTTATTATATTGAGATTATAATGAGTGAAAAAGAATAAAAAATAGGATAATTTTATGAAATGATGTATATTAAATTAAATAGTAATTAATAAAAACTGAAAATTTTATATAGTATATATAATGTAGTTTTTTTTATCAAATAGATGTTCTATTAATTAAATTTGAAGTGGTCTTCAGAAGAAAATAAAAATTTATATATAATGTAGTAGAACAAAAATTGTTTGTTAGCGCATATTTCTATGTTAATTATAAAGAATTGAAAAAATAATTCGAAATGGTATTAATAATCAAAATATAATTTTAAAATCTATTAATTATTTTTAAAATTAGACACGGATTAGCATATACTCTACACTCATAGAATTAATTAACGTGCTTACTTTTGAAAAAAAAAGATAGAAGTGCGTTGTCAAATCTATCGCATCAAATGATACGTTTTATAGTTTTGGAGGTAACATCAAACAACAGTTTTTCAGTAGGTTCATCACGCCAAAAAAAACTCAGTAAATTCAGTACTTCTAAATTTAAGTCCAATTAGATTTAATAAATTTCGAGTGGGCAATCTATCATAGACTGTCCATCCGTTCTATTTTTTGTTCAAGTGCTTTTACCATTGGTTTTGTGAAGACAAAATATTAACTTCATGGGTTAGTTTGTTGGATAACCATTATGAGGAAAAAATTCACAAAGTAACAATGCTTTGGAAAATGTGCACATTTAACATCCATTTAGATTGTTTTCGTCTTGAGGCGCATGGTTATCTTCTACTTACATTCAAAATAGTATTCTATTTTCATGTACATGTAGAATAGATCTACATAGAGGGAGAGGGACATGGAGAGAGAGAGAGAGAGAGAGAGAGAGAGAGAGAGAGAGAGAGAGAGAGAGAGAGAGAGAGAGAGAGAGAGAGAGAGAGAGAGAGAGAGAGAGAGAGAAATTGCATTTCTATTCTATGTTTATAACTAGAATAGAACATAAAAAATTACGTCTAATCTGAAGTGAAAATCTAACTATACTATATGTATTTTTAAGATAGTATAGATTTTAAAAGGAAGCTTATGGATTATTGTATAAAATTTAGATAAATATATGTCAGTTTTGAAAATTTCAAATCATGTTATATGTAAAAAAAATCTTTACTTTTTAATATGTGAAACATAAAGTTTAATAATTTTTTTAACCAAAAATACAAGCAATTAAAATTGTAAGGAGGAAACCATATTTGTAATAAAAAATAATATATATACATAAATATATTTATGTTTAGGTGTGTGTATTTAACAAGGGTAATATGGCAAATATTGTATAAATGTATAGTGTATATTATAACCTTATGCTTACTATGATCATTTGGTGAATTTCTTTTTTTCTTATGGTTGTATCACCTAATTTCCCTAACTTCATCAAGTTCTAATTATTTTTTGCACACATCTTTTATAAGTTTCATGCCATATTCGTCTTCATAATTGATAATCAAATATAATATGATTATATTGTTTTTGGCTAAATATGAAAGGGAATATTTTTTTTATAGTTTTACCGTAAATATATTTAACTCTATAATTCTAAATGGATATGTGACAAAAAAATAATCTCACTTTTCGGTGTCATAAATAATCAAATTAATTTTCTTAATTTTTTCCACATATACAGAAATCTAAATATTACTTCAGTGTTACTAATCTCCTTAGATAATTACGATAACTATATCATATATATATATATGACCGTGTAAATGGAGCAGTAGAATAGGATCCAAACTTTAAGGGTCCATTATTTTGTTCTGAAATTTTAAATTTATATTTAGAAATTATAAATTTATAAAAAATCAAAATCAAAATAACTATATCTCATTCTAATTTTCGTATTTGCGATCCTTATAATTTTGCAACTATCTTTTCACTGGTTTACCGTACCAAATAAATATTAATAAACTAAGAATTAATTAGCATTACCATCATTTATATTTAATTGATGTTGATGGCATTTAATATTTCATATAAGTTTAAAAATTTAAAAATATAATTTTATTGGGTTTAGGAATATGTTATTAATAAATGTTGTTATAAATATTAAGGGAAATATACAAGAGATAAAGACTAAAATAGACCTAAAAAAGTTTTTGTCCTAAAAATAGCACACAAAGAGAAAAATAACAAAAATGGACTTTATTAAAGGATGTAATATATATTTATACATTTGGGTTAACTAATCTAAACTTAGGGTTTAGAGTTATGGGGTGGGGGTTTTGGAGTTGATTTTTAAAAATATTAAAATTTTCAAAATAAAAAAAGGTGTATTTTGGTCATTTTTTTTTTCAAATGCTATTTTTGTGACAAAAACTTCAAAAAAGACTATTTGAGAGATTTGTCCAATATACAATCTCTTCCCCCATTTTTTACAAAAAAAGATCATTATTCACATTTTTATCAAAAACAAAAATAACTAAATGTGTTTCAAATTTTCTTTTGTTAATTTTGAACAGGGTCTTAATATATAGCTTAAGATGTCTCTCTCTCTCTCTCTCTATATATATATATATATATATATATATATTCATTATAAAATACTATCTGAGGTTGTTATAAATAGTACACAACTTTGTTACTAAAGTATGGTCCCTTTTCTTTCTATGCAAAATTTTATAATACAACAACTACAAAAAGCAAAGTGGTTTTGATGGAAACATCAAATCAGAATCAACCATGAAAAAATAAATCAAGAGAAAATTAATGGAGAGCAAGAAGCTAAGAAAACCTAAAGAAACCAACCTAGACATATGTGCAATCAAAACGTCATATCTTACAAATTAGGAAGAATTTATCCATGAAACCAGTTTTGCTAGATTTTATACTGAACAAGAGCACACAGAGAATTTGTTTCATGTCAAAAGGATTAACTTTTTAGAAGATATGCCATCTGATTTACCTACTTAGAAGACTAGGAGCATATAATATGTCAAATGCAATGCTGGCGTCAAGGAGATTTTGTGCTACTTCTAAAAGCAATCCACAACCAAATCATGTGGATCCTAGAAGAATACAATCAAATCAAACTGGAGCTAAATATGAAAAGTTGGACAGTTATTTGGTTGATCATTACCAACCAATATATGGCAACCACGAGACATTTTACACTTACATAAGGTGCCTGAAGACATAATGAGAGCATTCAAAACGCAGAAGATCAAGAGGAGAAAAATATGGAGCAGTTTAACTTATTTGGATTCAAGCAGCATTCTTGTCAAAGATCTCCAATGTCTCTTTCCATCATTTTATGGAGCTTTGAAGATACATTCAGGGAATCGGACATTCCCATGTGTCATCAGTTCATGCCTAAGCTATTAAAACTCAAGCAATCCCAACCATTCAGCCAAATCCCCAAACTACTCTAAATGACTAGTTTCTTATTTTTGCAAATTTTATGTTTTATTTCTTTTATTCTGAGCATTATGTAAGCTCATTAGTATCACCACTTGTATGGCACGTCTTTCATCCAAGTTTATAAAAAAAGTATTTCTTTTCATTTTAAAGTTTGTATGTGAATTGATTTGTTCTTTAGAAACCATATTTGTGAGAAGCACTTTGTTTTCTTTAGCTATGTGAATTAGGTCGTTTGAGAGAGTCATATATCTTTACTCATCATAAGTTGAGAGATTCAACCAATTCATGCCATCAAACCACAAGGTTAAGAGACTCAATCAAACCTTCAATCCGTAAATCCCGTTCAAGTCCATCATCTGACAAAGTTGAAAGAGTTATATAACCAGCAGTTTGGTTTCATCAATCTATCCATGTGAGGCTTGGCTATGTGTATACATCATTTGGTATCAGAGATTCAAACATGAAGTGTTACTATTTCCTTTTGTTGAGATCATTAGTTGATGTTCCTAGTATAGCTTCTTCAATTTGGACAACGAACTCGCTGTTTCTGCAAATGATCATTAATTAAGTATTGCAATAATTATATACAAGGTAAAATTTCATTGCGGAAAAAAATTAATTACCTTTCAAATGACTACATCTCCTCAAAATTGAGGAGTATATATGTGTGGGCATTGTGAGCGTCTTCTGAACTCAACCACCAAACTTCTTTCAGTTTCTCACCTAAACGTCCAATCTGAAAGAATATGTCTAGCACACACAACATATGTTGGCATAACCCACCATCATCAAATCTGATTGGAGCCTTTTTCTATGTCCAGACTTGTGATCCAAAGTAGTACGATGTGAAGTGAGATGTTTCCTCAGTCAAACTCCCAGGAACTATTGAACATTCCAGTATTGCAAGATTTTTTATTTTTCCTTTCAAATGTTTCATGGATCGTTGGTAAGGATACATCCATCCGTTATGAAAAGGTCCACAAAGTAATGCCTCCTACGGGAGGTGGAAAACTAGATGTTCCATGACGTCAAAAAATGACGGAGGAAAAAAATTCCCCAAATTGTACATTAAGATCGGGATATTCTCATCAAGTTGTATGATGACATCTTCAGTTGAGGTACGTGAGCTAAGATCTTGGAAAAAGTTCCAATGCCTGTAAATATTGTACACCAAAATTAATAAGATAAATGTTTTTAACACAATCCAATCAGTAAATTCTACATGAAGTAAGTTTGTTACCTGCAAGTGCTTGGTGAACATTTTTTGGAAGCAACTCCGCAAATGAAAATGGTAATAGTCATTGCATAAACACATGACAGTCATGAATCTTCATCCCTAAATTTTTTTTTCTCTGTTCAACACATCTTGATAGATTTGAAACGTACCCATCAGAAATTCACATCTAATGTCACCCACTATGAGCAAATTTGGTATTCTTGCACGTACGACATGCACATAACATTTTATCAGTTTCCTGCGTGGGAGACGTGTTTCCGGCCTAGTACATGAATATCACTACCCCGTTGAGAAATTCGTTTGTCACTATACCCGCAGAATATTTATGTGCATAAACCTAACTCTGAAGCTCATAGATATTTCCTCCATGAGATTTTTTTTACTCTTTTTCGTCTTTTGTGCATATTAAGAATGAGAGAGGAGAGCATATTTATATAAAAATTTCAATTTTGGTAGGTGAGAATATTACAACGAATTTACTACATCATAAATTTTACTACGACTTAACAACTACATTACTACCATTTCAACCAACCATACATACGAACATTTACCACATTTTTAAACATTCCTCTTAATTTGGTTGCTAATTAGATGCAAAATTTTTGGTGTAAATTAGTCGTAAAATAACGACTTCATTATGACGACATGTATACTTTGTCGTAAAGTAGTCCTAAAGTAACCACTACTTTACGAAAAAAAAGTTTCGTTGTAAGCATACGTCTAATTTACGAATATTTTTGATATAGCATATTTATTACTAGTTTTAGGCCATGTTATATGCTCTATTGAGGGTCTATTATGTGCGCATGGGCTATGTTTTGAGGTCTTTACAGATCCATGTGCGTTTTGGAGATATATAGAGATACTTGGAGCTTTTGGAACATTTAGAAAAGAAGAATCCGTAGTTGATCATTGAGAGAGTCGAAGTACAAGACATCCATCAATCGATGACAACATCTTGGCATCAACCGGTGGTACAAGACCAAGATCGACCGATGTTGCACACTTACCATCGATTGATGACTAATTCACAGACAGCCGATCTCAAGTCTAAGTTAGAGGCAAATGACGATACCATGGACGAGTTTTGACCTAGATTTTAGGACTTTATTTTTATGTTTTATGTATTGCACCAGGGTGTGCAGATTGTGTGCACAAGTATTCTATTATAGTTTTAGAGTTTTTAGGGGAGAAGATTCATAACTCCTTAGGGAGATTTGTATTGGAACCCCAATATTTTATCTATACATTATATTCAGATTATTATTCTTACTTTAATTATGTCTGAGTAGTCATCAACTAGATTTAGGGTTGAATGATGACAATCATAAATTAGCCCAAAAGTAGGATTGCTAGGTTGAGATAATATCCATCAATTGAGTTATGATTAATGCTTGCATTCTAGAGTAGCTAACTAGGATCTCGAAAGTAGGACATGTATGACAACGAGAGTAAGTTTTGTGCCAGAATATACTCCATTAAAATAGGTTGTTAGGCGCATGCGAGAGCTGGTATGATTTGCTTGGTGAACTTATCAAATCCCGTTCATACCTCCTTCTGATTTCACCATCGATCGACATCAGGCCTTAGCCGTCGATCGATGGTCTTTCCTTTAGCTTGCATACGAGAGTTGGAGTTAAAAGAGTCAGAATAGTTAATATTTGAGTTCTAGAATATTTACAATCCCATGCATCATATTCCCTATAGTCTATTAAGCTTAAAACCCTAGATCTAGAATATTAACATTTGCATCTAGTTAGTTTAGTAGCATATTTTCATATATACATTATTAGCATATTTCTATATTGCATCTACACCTTCTAATAAGGAATATTTCCTTAAACCGATTTATTGCTACCAATATATATAATTATCTAGCTTAGTCTTTAGAAATAAGAAATATATTTTGTGTCTTTGTTCTCTGTGGATTCGATTCCTAAGTACTACATCTAATCTCTCTTGGCAAGAGTATTATTTTGTGTTAAGATTAACGGTTAATTTGACAGTTAATTGTTTAGGATATTTATACCCTGCTAGAACAACAAACACACCGTGACAAATTTAGCACCGTTGCCGGGGAACATTGATCGCCATTAGATTTTATTTCTAGGATTTAGTCTAGGTTTGTTGTTTCTTTTAAGTTACTGCATTTTTATTTTCTTATTTTTCAGGTACATACAAAAGATTACCATGAGAAATAAAGGACAAAAACTACTATTCTCAAACCCAGAGAAGCTTGAACGTACGACCCGCAAAGAAAGACGACAAGCATCGATCAACGGCATCTACTCAGCGTTGACCGATACCTCTTTACGGATAGCATCGACCGACATCATAACTCAAGCATCGACAGATGTTGACCACACAACATCGATCGACGAACACATACCCGCATTGATCGACAAAAACAGACGAGCTCGGATGGTTTCGACTATTGTATTGGTTCCGAACGAGAATGAAGAATTGTGTGATCTCAACGGTCACCTGCGTAATGTAGCAGGTCAAAAGATAGACGAACAGGGTGCTGTAATCCTTGATACAGAAGCCGAAGCAGAAGCAGACACTGCAGCAGCTCAACCTGAAGCTAACCCCCAAGCTGCTCAGAGAAAACTGGCTGACTACAACCGTCTAGACCAGTTCTGTGCCAACAGATCCGCCATTCGCCCTCCATCTTTTCAGAGAAATGATTTTGAGATCAAGCCCGCGTCATGAGCACCCAATGGATCATCTGGAGCGATTTGAGGATCTAGTGACTGCTATTAAAGCCAATGGAGTCCTGAGGACTATTTTTCTGTAAGCTCTTCAAGTACTAACTTGTTGGAGAAGCTTCGTATTGGCTTAAGCAGCTACCACCAGGATCTCTGACATCCTAGAATGACATCAAGAACACTTTCTTGCGTAACTTCTTTGATGAAGCAAGAGCAAAAGATATAAGGAGCAAGATTGCTACTTTTTCACAAGAACCTTCAGAGTCTTTCAGAAACTCATGGATCAGATTCAAGTCATACTAAAGACACTTTCCACATCACAGGTTCAACGAAGTGCAACTTCTTAGCACTTTTTCAGAGGTATTGGATTACTGTATCAGATGGATTTGGACACGGCTAGTGAGGGAAATTTTAGCACTGGGAGTCCTGAAGAAGCTACTAGATTGATTAAGAATCTAGCATACAAAAGCAGTACCAAGAACCCAGATTTTGAGAGAAGGAAATCGGCTCCAGCTGCGAGCAAGGAGCAGATTGAAGAAGTCAAGGCAAAACTGGATAGTGTTCAAAAGGTTCTCAAGAAGTAGGTTATTTTTGCAGAAGTAGAAGCAGTAGAGTCTGGAGATGATGAGATTGAAGAAGAGAATGTGAACTACATTGATGGGAATAGTTTCCAGAGACAAGGGAATCCAGGTTTCAACAGGAAATCCTATATGATTGGTCAAAGGAGTAACTTTAACCAGAGTTCATAGCGAAGGCCCTTCATCAACAATATGACTTATGGATCTTCCTACTACCAGAATCATCCTCCAGATACTCAAGAAAGCAAGATCGAAGCAATGGTTGATGGAGTTTTAGAGGGACAACAGAAGATGACTGTGGATTTCAATGGGAAGATATGTGGTCTATACTTCAACCTCAATACCAAGTTCAAAAATCTCAGCACCCATGTAAAGAAATTGGAGAGTCAAGTGATGCAAACAAGTGAAACCATTAGGAGGAATGAGAGCTTGATCAAAGAGAAAATAGAGGTTGGACAAAAGCACCACGTCAATGCATTGATTGATGATGATTCTGGCAGGAAGTTAAGAGAGAGAAGCCCCAAGGAGAAGATTTTCGAAAGGAAAATTCCATGTCACTCGAAGCTTCTCTTCCGCATCGATCGACGCCAATCAATACACATCAGTCAATGGCTAGTCCGACAGTATCAGTGGCTTCGTGTGAATGGCTAACGTCGATCGACACAAGACTCAGAACATCGATCGACATGGAACTAGAAGCATCGATAGACAATGCGACCTCAACATCGATCGACAGAGGAGAAACCAGTTTGACTGCCGAACCTCAATGCATGTCTGATTGTGCGTCCAACTGTGACAGTTTCGGAACATAATACAAACACGTCTAAAGCTATGGAGCTTGATAGAGAAGATGAGGGACACTCCAAGAGGAAGCAAACATCAATGCAGAGAAGCCAATGAAAAAGAGATGGATAGCTTTGCCAAAAGAGTTTTCAAAACTCCTATAGATACCTCTTTTGATGAAGCTTATTATACTCACAGATTATTGATGATATTCAGGGAAACAAGAGAGACATATGATGATATAGAGATAATTTTTAATCATCTCAGAGAGAAAATGAAGGAGAGGACTTGTCTGAAGAAGAAATGTGACCCTGGAAATTTCGTGGTTCCATGCTTCATCAAGGGCAACGAATATCCCAACGCCCTCTACGATACTGGATCATCAGTGAGCATTATGCCAAAGTCTATGGCAAAGAAGCTGAACCTGAGAGGGGAACCCTCCAATGATTCGTTCACATTTGTAAACTGCTCAAGAGTAAACTCAGGAGGGATTGTAAAAGATGTTTCAGTGCAGATTAACAACACCCTAGTCCCAGTAGACTTCCATGTGATGGACATCAGGATAGACTGGAACTCTTCGCTACTACTCGGTAGAGCATTCTTGGCCACCGTAGTAGCTATCTGCGATATGAAGTTAAACATGTTGTATTTATCTCTAATTGATCAATATAATTTTAATGAACCTGTTAAGAATAAGAGAAAAGCTACTCTGATTGAATTGTCTAATGATACAGAGCTTGTGGCCACATGTTTCTGCGATTATGAGTTCCATGAGGAATCAGAAGATGGGGCATCGATCGACACCCAACCCACACCATCGATCGACGAGCTGGCAATTCAACAATCGATCAACTCCCAGGCCTCATTATCGATCGACACCCACCATTCAGAACCAATCGATACATGGCAACCTAGCCAACCTCGAGTATGACAAAGATTACAGAGAAGAAGAAATAATAGAATATCAAGAAATTGCTATGAAGAGGTTAGTGTTTTTCATGTTTCCCATCAACTCGGGAAGTTGACGTTGTTCGATGGTATCCAATCACCATCGATCGATACTGGTTGCAACTCAGGTTCCAAAGTAGATTTAGAAACATAACGCGAAAAGGAGTATGGTTATTTAAACCAGATGAGTTCGGCATTATGAGAGATCCACACGTTCACGCAAGAGCAATGGATGGCAAAAAATTTCATGTCACGAGAGAAGATGTGCCAGACATACTTGCGATGGCTAATGAAGCTGGAAAACTTTTCAGTAACCAGTCTGATTATCGAGCATCGATTGACAGTCACAATACACCATCGATCGCCACCATCAGTCAACAATGGATCACGACTATCGATCGATGACATCATCCTACCATCGATCGACGCTTTCTTACAGAGAGAGGTATCGAGCTTTCTACCTAAGCTATTTACTTATGATTTGATTTTTAACCAATCTGGGGTGGATTACACTAGGGACAGTGTAATTTAAGTCTAGGGGAAGTTCGCTAACGCTATTTTTTTTTGAGTTTTAGTTATATATATATATATATATATATATAAGTTTTTCAAAGAGTTTTATTGAGTTAAGAAGGGGACTATAATCAAAGATTTATTATTGACCAACCACACTTTAGCACCATTCTTAGAAAGTTGTTTAGAGAGATTACTAGAGATACCAAAGTGGATCATCTTGCCGCTATATCACACTTGCTTAAAAAGTTTGAAGGAACCAAAGATGATTTCCAATACTAATCCTAACATTATTTGCTTGCTTTGGGATTTGGTATGCACTTGATCAGATTTCTTCTGCAAGTCTAGAAGGTACAATTTTGTGTGCTTCTGATTCCCCTCTTCTACCCTTCAAATAAAAAGGAATCGAACATGATTTGGTGTCTACAACCATTAAAGCTTGATTCATATGATTCTAGAAAGAGATAAAGGTGAAAAAGAAGTGAACAGGATCTGGTGGCAAAAACCATTAGGGCTTGATTCATGGAAACCTGTCCAAATATCTCAGTCAATTAAAGAAATAAAATGATACCCTAAAAAGAAGGGAGACATTGACTGAGAAGAAGTGAGAAGAGAGAGAGGAAAGGAATCAGAGAAGACTACATGTGTGTTCAGATACTTGCAGAGGTAAGAGTCCATATATCCTTTGATCGATACTCCCAAGGTAAAGAATGCACTTTTATTTTATTCAAAGAAATCAAATAAGTATAGGAGCGAGTCAAACTAGTATTCGCTAAGTTGTTGATAGAATGGATTTAGTTGCTATACTAGAATAGGGTATATAAAGTTTTTAGGTTATTAACTTGATAGGATTTGGTTGCAACAAAGTAGGGTGACAGTTATACTTAGACTTATGTGAGTCTTCGCGTTTCAAAACCTCTTTCACAGACATGTTTGCTTGAGGACAAGCAAAATGTTAAGTTTGGAGAATTATATATAGTCTATTTATTACCAGTTTTACGCCATATTATAAGCTCTATTTAGGGTCTATTATGTGTGTTTGGGCTATGTTTTAAGGTCTTTACAGGTTCATGTGCATTTTGGAGATACTTGGAGCTTTTGGAACATTTAGAAGAGAAGAATCCGTAGTTGATCATTGAAAGAGTCAAAGTACAAGACAACCATCAATCGATGACAACATCTTGGCATCGACTGATGGTATAAGACCAAGATCGATCGATGTTGCACAATTGCCATCGATGGATGACCAATTCATAGACAGCCGATCTCAAGCCCAAGTTAGAGATAAATGACAAAGATACCCTAGACCAGTTTTGATCTAGATTTTAGGGCTTTATTTTTATGCTTTATGTATTGCACCAGGGTGTGCAGAGGGTGTGAAGATTGTGTGCACAAGTATTCTATTATAGTTTTAGATTTTTTAGGGGAGAATATTCATAACTCCTTAGGGGGATTTGTATTGAAACTCTAATATTTTATCTATGCATTATAATCATATTATTATTTTTACTTTAATTATGTCTGAGTAGTCATCAACTAGATTTAGGGTTGAATAATAACAATCATGGATTATCCCAAAACTAGGATTGCAAGGTTGAGATAATATCCATCAATTGAATTGTGCTTAATGCTTTCATTCTAGAGTAACTGTCTAGGATCTCGAAAGTAGAACATGGACGATTAAGAGAGTAGGTTTGTACCATAATAGACTCCATTGAACTAGGTTGTTAGGCGCATGCGAGAGCTGGTCTAATTTGCTTGGTGAACTTATCAAATCTCGTTCATACTTCCTTCTGATTTCACCATCGATTGACATCAGACCTTAGCCGTTGATCGATGGTCTTTCCTTTTACTCGCATACGAGAGTTGGAGTTAAAAGGGTCATAATAGTTTATATTCGAGTTCTAGAATATTTATATTTCCATGCATCATATTCCCTATAGTCCATTAAGCTTGAAACCCTAGATCTAGCATATTAATATTTGCATCTAGTTAGTTTAGTAGCATATTTCCATATTTACATTATTAGCATATTTCTATATGCATATATACCTTCTAATAAGAAATATTTTTAAACCGATTTATTGCTACCAATATATATAATTACCTAGCTTAGTCTTTAGAAATAAGAAATCTATTGCGTGCCTTTTTCTCTATGGATTTGATCCCTAAGTACTACACATGATATCTCTTGGCAAGAGTATTGTTTTTGTGTTAAAGATTAAGGGTTTATTTGACAGTTAATTGTATAAAATATTTATACATTGCTAGAACAATAAATACACCGTGTCAATTTCGATTTCGTCGTAATGGTGTTGTAACGTTTACGTAAAATTACGACTACACCTTTGTAGTCGTAATATGTAGTCGTTATGGCCATGTTTTCTTGTAGTGAGAACAAGAATTTGAGAAGAGGTAAAGAAGCCAACCCAAACATATATGCAATCAAAACGCCATATTTTACAAACCATGGGGATTATCCATGAAAACGGTTTTCCTGGATTTTATACTCAACATGAGAACACGGCGAATAAGTTTCATGTGAAAGGATAAATGATTTAGATATACCGTTTTCAAGTCCAATGTGGCCCAATTGCTTATTCAGAAGAGCAGGAGCATATAATATGTCAAACGCAATGTTGGCGTCCATGAGGCTTTGTGCTACTTCTAGAAGCACTTCACAATCCCTTACGAAGCACCAGCACACGGTGGATCTGGCGGATCCTTGAAGAATACAATCAAATCAAACTAGAGCTGAATATGAAAAGTTTGGACAATTATTTGGTTTGTCATTCCAAACCAAGATATGGCGACCATGAGACATTTTACACTTACCAAAGGAGCTTGAAGACATAATGAGAGCATTCAAAACGCATAGGATCAAGAGGAGAAGAATATGGAGTAGTTTACTTTATTTGGACTCAAGCAATATTTCTGTCAAAGATCTCCAACGACTTTTTCTATCATTTTGTGGAGCTTTAAAGATACATTCAGTAAACCAGGACATTCCCAGGCGTCATCAATTCATGTCTAAGCTATCAAGACTCATGCAGTCCCACCCATTCAGCCAAATCCCCCAAATCACTCCAAACAGCTAATTTCTTAGTTTTGCAAATTTTCTGTTTTATTTCTTTTATTCTTAGTATTATATAAGATCATTAGTATCATTTTTATGGCACATTTTTCATCCAAGTTTATACAAAGGTATTGTTTTTCCTTTCAAAGTTTATCTTTGAATTGATTTGTTCTTTAGAAACCAGAGTATGAAAAGCACTTTTTTTAGTTCTGTGAATTAGGTTGTTTGAGAGAGTCAAATAGCTTTATTCATCATAGGTTGAGAGATTCAATCACTTCATTCCATCAAACGACCATGTTGAGAGATTCAATCAAACCTTCAATATGCAAATCTCTTTAAAATCGATCATCTGATCAAATTAAAAGAGTTATACAACCAATAGTTTGGTTTCATCAATTTATCCTTGTGGGGATCGGTTTTGTGCCTACAGCAGGTCTAAAAAAATTTCTAGTATTAATCTATAAAGAATATTGTTTTAACATAATATATGACAAAATATGGGTTTTTATGAAAATTATATATAATAATTAAAATTTAATTAAGCTACTTATAAATATAATATAATATATATATATATATATATATATTTCTAAAGATAAATAATATTTTTATCTTTTTTTTTGTTTAAACTAATTTTGGATGATGTCCCCATATGATCAGGCCTTTGTTCATCTGGAGAATCACAGTGACTGGATCATACACCCCCTTTGCTCAAGTGTTGGTAACACAGTCAATACACACGAAAGTTCCCCTCGAGCATAATCCACGTGTCAAAATATAATTGGATTCGCTTGTGTTAACTACAGTGTAAGAACAGTTTAACTTCCTCTCTGTCATCACTTTCCTGGTAATTTCCTTCTCATCAAGAAAAAAGGGCAAAAACCTCATTTTCTCTCTTCTTTCAAGATTTGAAAAGAACAATGGAAAAATCTGACATAGAGAGTGGTGTAATGATCGGTGGTAAGGAGCTTTTTCCTAAGATGACGGAGACCCCCGAGCTTCGCTGGGCTTTTATAAGGAAGGTTTACGCCGTCTTGACTCTTCAGCTGATCGTAACTGTAGGAGTCTCATCCGTCGTCGTTTTCGTACGCGAGATATCTGTCTTCATCAAGACAACAACACGCGGCCTTGTCGTCGTCGCCGTCTCCCTCCTTCTTCCTCTTCTCAGTTGCGTCTTTATAATAACGTTGCTCTTTTTAAAACCATTATTTCTGAAAATTCGTGTCGATATAGATTTAGCCTTAGCTAACTCACACTTTTATTTATTTATTTTTTCCACTGAACGCTACTGTTTGTTAAATTTTAACAAACTTTTACAAATTCTCATTCATAGGAGGCTTCATTGATCTGTATTGATGGTGATAACTTTTCATGTATGTGTTTGTAGTGCTCTGGCCACTGATTGTGTTTGCGAAGAAGCATCCCATCAACCTCATCATCTTAATAATCTTCACTCTCTCCATCTCTTTCGCTATTGGACTTTGCTGCTCCTTTTCAAAAGGTATGGTTCTATATATATGGATACAGAGATTTCCTCTTTATTTGTATGCTTATAGTAGGAAAAAAAGTCTATTTCAACACCAATTTTACGCGTCGTGCATTTTCATTCACGAACTATATAATAGTGCGTATTTCATCACAAACTTAATATTTTTTTTTGAAAATCCCATATGAACTATCAAAACCGTGTCTATATATATGTTGACCGTCAATGATGTTAGTCAACTATTAATTTATTAAAACGACGTCGTTTTGGGTAATTCATAAAAATTAAAAATCTGACTCTGTAACAGGAACATAACAATGAACAACTTAACCACTAGAATAAAGTAACACTCTTGCAATAGTATGTAAACAATAAATGATATATGTTTTCGGTTTATCAAATAAATCTTATCAAATTTTATTATTTTAGTTTTATAAAATACATTTATTATTATTTATATATATTAATACATTTTACGAATCCTTATTTTATAAATTTAAATTAATTACTATTGATTTGAATAATTACCTTTTAATATTATTAAAAATAAACATATAAAACCAAATTAAAATGTATTATAATATTACTTATATATAATATTACAATATATGAAGTCCAACAAGTAATTTAGATATATTTTAAAATTATTAAAAATTGAAATATGTAAATTCAAATTTAACTTATAAACTTAGCTCTATAGACATAAAAAAAATTACAATATATTTTATTTTAAAAATAATATAAAATAAAATTTACAGAAATGGTAATTAATTTAATTTTATAAAAAAGGATTCATAAAATTTATTTAAAATATAAATAATTATATATTTATTTCAAAAAAAGAAAACAATAAAAAATAAAGATTTATTTGATAAAACCAAAACATATATATCATTTAATGTTTACAAACAACTACAAGAATATTACCTTAGTCTAGTGGTTAAGATGTTTGGTGTTATATTTTTGTGCCTCAGTTCAAGTCCTAGAAAATGCATATTTATTTTTAATTTTTTAGATTATCCAAAACAACGTCGTTTTGATAAGTTAACGGTTGATTAACATCATTGACGGTCAACATATATATATGCATGATTTTGAGAGTTCATGTAGGATTTTTGAATATTTTTTAAGTTCATGATGAAATATGCACTATTACAAAGTTTGTGTAGGAAAAGACACGACGCCTAAAGTTGGTGTTGAAATAGACCATTTTCCGCTTATTGTATTGTGAGTGCACTGATCAAAGAAAGATCTGTCTCAGACTCACTCGTCATGTCATAATCATTCTTAACATTTTTCCTTGGATGTTCACTGTTTTGAAAGATGATGAAAGGATCGTCCAACTCAGAAATTAGAGTTAGGATTTATGTTAACATGTTTAATAAATCAATTATAAATCGAACGTCTACTTATGATCTAGTATGACAAGTGGGTATTTATTTATATATGTGTTGATACAAATATGAAGAGTCAACGGGTAGTAATGAACAAGAGAGTACAAAGAAGAGGCAGACTCACATGCTCAGAAGGGGGTTAGATGACACACCTTGAATATATAATTTGTGTTTGTTACAGTAGAACAATAGAAAATCGTCACCTTTGGTCACTGGTGGTCCTCGGCATAGCCAAATGAAACATTAGCCTACGGATCCCAAAAATTTTCAAAAAATTATATTAAAAAAGGTCCCAAATTTGTTAAAAAAATTTATTAACAAACCTTACTAAATTGTTTAGGGCCTCCTTAATCTCAAGACCTCTCTTGCCTTTGGTAGTTCTTTTCCCTTTGGTTGATACCCCTACACAAGGGTTCAACCTCACTTGACATCATTTCTTTTACGTGAACTTAAAGCCCATTTAATTTTTGACCCAAGTTTAAATAAATCCTAGGTCCACCAATGGTATTAAGGTATTGAGACTATATGTTCGATATCAGAGAATTGCGATCTTCCTCTCCTTATTCTTGGTTCTTCTTTTATAGGTATTGAAAGGTGGATCATAACGGTGATGTGACCTCTAGCGAGTATCAAACGTATTTAAGGTTGTCTTTAATGCTCTAGTCTTCTTTACGTTTTGGTCTAACCGTGTCACCTTGGCACTAAATATCCTTCCAGCTCAGCATGGGCTTTAAATCTTCATGGATTTATTGTCTTCTTCCATGCCTTTGTGGAATTAGATTGGGTTCTCGGAGCAGTTCTGGAGTGGGGTCAAAATGCCTCCAACAATAGGACCCCCTCCCCCTAGATTCTGGTGTATCTCGGGTCGTCAAACAGTTCGGATGTTGATTCTGAACTGGGTGATGTATTTGAGACCGTTGGTTTATGACTTTATAACCTATTCGAGATTTCCATATTGTGATTGTTTACGAGATTTGATTGATGAAAATCACGGAATTCAATTTTCCTCCTTGAAAAGTGAATAATTTGTGACGTGACAATCATTTCCTTTTTGGTTCCTGATTTTCAGAGAATAAATTGCTTGTCTCCTTTCTTTGTCTCTCACTTTCATTGTTTAGAAGAAACTGAAATGTTTTTTTCTCTCGTTTTGTCCTTTGGTTTCCATGTTTGTTTGATATCGTTCATGTTGTATTTCATCAAGATTTTAGCCAATTTTCCTTTATTTATTGTTTTTCAAGTTTTTTTCATCGTTGTTTTTGGGTTCTTCTCTCTATAATATTATGCTCGATTATTGGAATTGTTTCCTCTGTCTAGTTCCTTGGTCTCGAGACGTTAATGCCTAGGGTTTTTAATGTGAGTGATTGTGTTTGGTGTTTGGTGTTTAATTATTTACTTATCGTTTATTTCTCTTGTAGTTATCTAGTGAAGTTCTTGCCTTTTGTATCGCCTTTTAGGTGAGATTTTCTATATTTCCTTGCTTTTCCATTTTTTACCTTCAATCTTAAAAATTCTTTGGAGGGTTTTTTCTAGTTATTCTCCATGGATCTTCTTATTTCACCATGTTGCATCCAACTGTTCTGATTTCTAATCTTGCTCAAAAAGCAGCTTAGTCCACCATGAAAAGGTATTAGAAAACTAATGTTGCTATGGATGCAGTGGATCATCAGCCACCGCCGATGTAACTAGTAAGGAGGTCTCTCCTGAAACAGTTGGTGATACATTCGTCCATTTGAGGCTGCTGAGCGTAGTTCTCCTGTGAGAACCAAGGACCCTGAGGCTTTCAAGGAAATTTTTAGGGTTCTTACGGTTGATGAGCATGTTGTTGTGTCTAGTGCCGCTGCAACTTTGATGCCTCCTATGCATCCTCTGATGCTTCCTCCACCTAATCCGGTTTTTAGTGGGTTCTATATCGGAATTCGTGGCGAGAGAAGCTATTACAGAGGCCACTCTTCGTTCTTACGTATGTGATATTAGAGGCCTGCTTCAGCCATAGTTTTTTGAGGGAATCTTTGAGGTCTTCAAGCGCACCTACATCATTTGGTAGAGAACGTCAACAGAGTTTGGAGACTGAGTCAAGGAAACGTTCTGCTCCTTGCTCCGCAGGCCGAGAACTTGTTATTTGGAGAGGCATATGGTGGACGATGGAGTGAGCTCTCGGGTTCCTCAATCGTCTTCTACTCGAAAAGCCGAGTATGTAATTTATTTCAAGATTTCAGGCGATACTCCTCTGCATAATGAAGGTAAGTCTTGTGTGTGCCTTCATCGTAATATTTTCCTTGCCGGTGACATTAACTTCCTGGAGGAGATGTTCTCTGATAAAATGTTTACGAGGGCATGTTCTGGTCCAAACCTGAGGTAGCTGCTTGGTAGCTTATGGGTGGGGTGAATCAAAACCGTTCGTTTTATGAATAAAAGGTTTGCGAAACTCGGAGGAAGATAATTGCAGTCTAGAAGGACACCCTCCACTATTAGGACGTGTTGTAAGCGAGGCGAGCTAAGAACCATGAGGTGTCTACTAACAATGTTGGTTTGGAGGGTAAGCTCAAGCAACTAGAGGTTGAGACGAAGATCAAAGAGCTCAAATCTTTGGAATCTGGTCTCCAAGCTTAAATATAGGGTGTAAAGCGGGTCGTAGATCTGGCCAAGGTTGCACCTGAGCAGTGCGACGCTGATCTCGTGAAAGATCTAGCAAACACTTGGATGGAGAGTAAGCATCTTGGTAACCATATTTAATTGGTGTTGAGATCTCATGAGGAGGAGCTTCAAAGGCGTAATGCATCGAAGGCATTGAAGGTCTATAAGGGAGCTCTTTGAACTGTGGTGGTGAAATACAAGCCGCGCTTTGAGAAGATTATGCGGGCTCTGGCCGATGATAAGCTCGTTCAGGAGAACACCTTGCTAATGTCCCAGCAGTCAGTCGGACTGGTTTGAGCGATGAGTTGGCTTAGAGGGGTCTAGCGGATCTCAAGGCATGTCGAGAGATGTACGACAGTCTCTTAAGGACTTTCAGGCAGAGATCAAAGAGATGGACATCGGCCGACGGGATCCGGAGATGGATCTAAGGGTTGCCCCTGTTTCTGATGCAATAGTCTCCTCATGGCCAGTTCATGCGGTGGAGCATATAAAAACGAAGAGGTCGAGACCGAGACTGGTCAAATCAGAAACCGTAATCAGTCTAGTGGTGATCAGGCTGGAGATCCTCATGCTGATCAGGAGATTACTAAAGCAACAGCTGTCAAGGAGCCTTTGGTTATAGATCAGTTCTGCTCGAACATCTCTTGTATCCCCGCCGTAGATGCCTCAGTTGCTTCCATGTCCGAACAAGCTCAAGAATAGGCCTTGCATGGCCTTTTTTTTTTTTGAATATTCTGAATTTTGATTCATATACATGCATGGTATGGCTTTTAACCAATGAGTTCATTTCCTTAGCTGATTTCTTCTTTGCTTTTATTACTTACTCATAAAACATTGTGCTTTCGTGTTTGTGAAGTACTTGAAGTATTAGTTTCCAAGAATTTTGTTAATCTAATAAATAACACTAGATGCAGGGATGCCTGAATTACTTTTGGGTTAAAATTAGGTGCGAAAGTAGTTTGGCTTATCTTGTATTTGAATCGGTTTTAGGTGTGTGAATTCCTCTTAGCTTGTACCCGTTGAGTGTTTTTAGGATGCTTGATAATTCTTTTATTTATCAAGTTTTTGCAGGAGAACACGACTTTATTTTTAAAATAGGCGTGCTTAAGATCACGTTGCGCGATGTGTGAACTCAAAATATGTTGTTCATGGCGAGGGTATTGTTTCACAAAGGCACCTATGGGAGATGCGCTAAATGATTGGTTACTGCATGGCCATGGCATCAACGTAAGAGCTAAAGAGATCTAAACCAAGGGGATTGTATAATATGTATATCTAAGGAGATCGGTGAGCATAAGAGCTTGTAAACAGCTAGAGATAAGGAGCTCGATGTAGTGAGCAAAAGCTCCGAGCTTAGGCGATCATAAATAGGTAGAGCTAAGGAGATCGATGTAGTGAGCGAAGGCTCCAAGCTTAGAATCTCATAAATAGTTAGATCTATGGAGATTGATATAGTGAGTGAAGGCTCCGAGTTTAGGAGATCATAAATAGTTAGAGCTAAGGAGCTCATAAATAGCCAGAGCTGATGTTTTTGAAAAAAAATATATTTTATTAATAGATGTACCCAAAATGGGTTGCTTACGTACCCTGAACGGGATCAAGCCTTTCTGTAGTTTACTTTTTGCAATGTATGAGGTACAAGGGACCGTATTTTTTATGAAAAATGCTTCAGTTTGCTTTGGATCCTATATTGATTTGTCATTCTTGCTTACTTTTCTTTTTCTCCGAGCTCCGGTTGTTGATTTTTAGGTCACGTGTATCGATTTTCATTTATGTATCATAGTCTCACTTCCCTCTAGCTTTCGTTTATTGTTGTAGTTCCCTCAGCGGTCGAAATTCGTTACACTGATGATAAGTTGATGGGAAAACTCTCATATCATGGATCCATGATTTTCCGAGAATGATATTGTAAATATCAGGGGAGTCGATGATTGTGAACTTTGTGTCCACCATGAGTCCGCCAATATAAGTTCGAAAGACTTATGGTCCCTATAAGACTTTGTGAGTAACCGTTGAAACATGACATAGTTTGTTTGGACAGTTTAATCTGAAGATCAGGTTAGTCCATTTTGTCATGAGTCTCTTTGAAAATCACGTTTTCCGAGCTGCCAGTATCGATCAGTGATCTGGTTATATCGCAGTCAACTAGCATTATATCTATGACCAGTGCATCGTTGTGCAGCTCATCCAAGTTCTTTGTTTCCATTCTATGACTGCATCTATTATCTCTCGAGGTCCTGTAGATACGGATTTTACTCGCCTATCGTATCTTTTGATTGCACGTACTGAATCATCATAGAAAGGATTTCCTCCCATTATCATGTTGACTCTTTTTCTTGAGGTCGGTGGGTCCACTGTGTCTGAGCTTCTGTCCTCACAATATCTCTTGAGGGTGTATATGTCATTGTGGTTTCTTGGAAGGGTTTCCCCTTGTTATGATAATCTTCTACATGATATATAGAGTAAAGCTAGTTTTGGAAGTTGTAACACTCTTAAGTGGTATGTCCTTTTATGTTGTGGAAATCGCAGAATTTTTTGGAGCAGTCTCTTTTGCCTTCTTCTCTGTTCTGTATAGTTAATCTTGGTTTGTTTGATCGAGATTTGAAGTTTTTTCCCCATGTTATCATCGGATTTTCTTATGTCGCTTAGCTTACAGGTCCGATCTCTGGAGGTACCTCCGTCTCTTTTTGATCCTTTGCGTCCTCTTCGTCAATCGTCCTATTCTTCATGTGCCCTATCTATAGATTTTGACGTCATCACACAACAAGGGATTTTTCCTCCTCTTCCATTTCCATTTATCTTGAAGCTCGGTGGAGAGCGTCTTCCAATTTGGTTGTTAAAGTAAAAGTTCTTCACTGAAGCATGACTCGTGTCAAGGCATTTTGTAATGCGGATATGCACGCATGGTCTCTTGTGAAGATATTGGAGAAGACGGTTTTGAATCTCCCAATGAAAGAGCAAAGCAACTCCTTTTATTTTTGGGACACCATCCATAGGTTGGTGTCATAAGCCCATTCTTCTATGAACATTGAGTAATTTTTCATGAGTATGGTTGAGCTGGTTGAAATTGTTGATAGATTGGCATCCATTAAGGAGAACCAATTAAGAGCCGCTCCTTCTCGAAGCAGAGTTGGCCGTAGTCAGCATTCTATTATCCCTTTTTCAAGCGATTTCTCCCCATTGTGATGCAAAAGGTAATCATGTGAGCCTAAAGATTTGTTTTTCTATCGTATGATAGGATCTTAAGCTTGATGCTTGGGATAGAGATGTTGGTGATGTGGTCTGTGAACGGTGTCCTTTTTGTTTATTTCATGAGTCTAGTTGGTGGTTCGATGATTTGAGATTGTATCCTTTGGAGTTCGGTTTGGTTCCATGCTAAGTTTTGTTTAAGATCGCAAAACTCCCTTTCTGGGTTCGCCGCTTCGTCGTTCAGATTGATCCCTGGTTGATGCCCATTCTGTTGATTCATGTTGAAGTTCTACGTCCTTCTAGGGCAGTTTTGTGGAGTTCTTGGCAACGAAGCCAACATGTTGTTGTTCCGAGCTTGTTGATCCACTTAGGTCCGGGTGATTTGTTCCAAATGTTGCAGAGCTTGCTTCCCCGCGGTGTTCTGCTGATCTGTACGTTGAAACAAAACAGAAAGAACAAGTCATTAATTTTGAGGTACATGGGCTAGTAAGGTGTCCAGATTGATGGATGGTGCTGCTGGTAGCTCCATTGTTCGAGGTGGAACTAATGGATTTCCATCCGAGTCGAACTGCAGAGTCTGGGTTAAAGGAGTACCATCCCAATTAAGTTGTTGCACTTTGTCTTGAGGAAGGTTACTGTTTGAGATGTTCAGTGCTCCAACAGCACCAAATGTGTATGTTCCCTTCCTTGCTATGTGTGTTTCACGTCAGAATATTCAGAGAGTTTTACGGTGAATCTCTCCTCATTCTAGTGCCAAATGAAAATCCAACTCAGAAATGAGGTTAGGGTTTATGTTAACTTGTTGAATAAGCAACTGATGAATCGAACCTGTACTGATTATCTTATATGAAAAATATGTATTTTATTGATAATATTTGTTGATACAACTATGGAGAGCCAACAAGTATCAATGAACAAGAGATCATAAAGATATTGCGACTATAGGTTCGATACAAGAGAATTGGGATCCCATTCTCTTATTTATGGTTCTTTATATAGGTTTTGAGGGGTGAATCGTAACGGTGACGTGGTCTCTGGCGAATATCAAGCGTTTTTAAGGTTGTCTTTAATGCTCTGACCTTTATGTTTTGGTCTGACCTCTCAAAACCTATAAAAGAAGAACCAAGCTCGACATGGGCATACAAGAGCCTTCTTTTATAGGTTTCAGCGCTGACTATCCTTCTAGTTCAACATGGGCAAACAAGGGTCTTTGTGGAATTGGATCAAATTTTTGAACCGAGTCTGTAATAGGGTGAAACTCGTCTCCAACGATAGTGTTTGGATCAAGATTTATGTTTTACTTGCACCTTAATCACAAACATACATGATCCAATTAGCTACTTTAGAGATGAGAACAAAATTAACTTTGACTGATATTACAATCTAACTCTTGTGAAAAAAAAACAGGGAGGATAGTCTCGGAGGTTGTGATTCTCACAGCTACCAAGAGGGGAGAGTGTTTGGGTCAAGATTTATGTTTTACTTGCACCTTAAATTCACACACATACATGATCCAGTTAGCTACTTTAGAGATGAAGAACAGGATTAACTTTGACTGATCTTACAATCTAACTCTTGTGAACAAAGAACAGGGAGGATAGTTCTGGAGGCTGCGATTCTCACAGCTACAATGGTCGTGGGGTTAACAATATACACTTTCTGGGCAATAAGGAGAGGCCATGACTTCTCCTTCCTTGCACCATTCCTCTTCGGAGCCCTCCTCATCATCCTCGTCTTTGCTCTGATACAGGTGAATACAAACTAATTTTCAAACAAATCTGATTCATTCATAGCTTATCAACAGACATTAAAATATTGATCAAAACAAAATGTATAATAGATATTCCATCCTCTCGGGAAGCTATCGTCGATGATATTCACCTGTTTAGCTTCAGTCTTGTTCTGCGGTTACATTGTCTATGATACGAACCAGCTAATCAAGAAACTCAACTACGACGAGTATATCCATGCTGCTATTTCTCTTTATCTGGACGTCATCAATATCTTCCTCCATCTCCTTGGTATTATCGTCCATACTCAGTGATTTGATGCACACATCCCATCTGTTAATGTCATCATGGGTCTGATAGGTTCAAGAGGGTGTATTACCGCAAAGGGAAAG
This sequence comes from Moricandia moricandioides, assembly GCA_905132885.1. Taxonomy (NCBI): domain Eukaryota; kingdom Viridiplantae; phylum Streptophyta; class Magnoliopsida; order Brassicales; family Brassicaceae; genus Moricandia; species Moricandia moricandioides. The sequence goes on from CAJHQQ010001317.1 coordinate 36,723, forward strand.
GAAAGGAAGAAGAGGTTCAGTGAAGAGTAATAAAACTTCTATTTCAAACAGAGTCTTTGCAGTTATAATAAAAAAAAGTATAAATAGAATTGTAGTGTGAGAGAGAGGGGTATGCTTTGTAAGTTGTAGAATCTCAGACGTCATGAGTCTTGAGCTACCAGTCGTTATGAGACTGACGAGAATGGTGAGCTCGCTATGAGATTAAACCAGGATCGTACTACAAAGTTGTAATCACTTGACATTCATAATCAAAGAAGAGTCTTAGCCTTTAGCTTTACAGTAACTAAAGTCTATCACTGGTGCGGTGAAACTCGATCGATGCCACGCGATCCAGCAACCGACGACGTAACGATGATCGGAGAGGAGGTGGAAGCTTCATCGGCATCGGAAGGACGGAGAGATCCGATTTGGCGGAGGATGCAAGACGATTTGGAATACATGAGAATAGGATGCGACAAGCTATCTTGTGCTGATAAGGCGACAACGAATCGTTTGGACGCGATGGAGAAATAGATCAACGCGTTGGGAGCTGAGTCTAATACTATATTTGGCATTTTAGAGAATCAGATGCTATCAATCAACGAAGTTCTAGCTCGAATCGAAGCGAACACGGTTCCAATTCAAAGACCAGGAAAAGAAATCGCTTCTTCCTCACACGATCAACATAATCAGGTACCAAATACTTCTTCTGAACCGGCACAATCTCCAACACAACGAGGTTATCGGGGAATTCATAATACCTTAGCTAATCGGGAATCAATGTTGAGAAAAGTGGAAATGCCAATATTTTTTGTTCCTTTGCCATTTGAGTGGATTTCTCGAGTTGAAAGATTCTTTAAGATCGGGAATTATAATGAAGATGAGAAGTTGTATTTGGTTTCATTGAGCTTAGAAGGACCTGTTTTACAATGCTTCAATGGCGAAATTATCAGTGACCCCTTTACAGATTGGAAACAGTTTACTCAGAGAATGTTGGATAGATTTGGAGGTCCTATTGATAATGATCCAGCAGCGAGGTTATTCTGCATACGTCAAGAGGGAGATATTGTGGAGTACGTGAATGAGTTCGAAGCTTTACGGAACAAGGCCACAGGAGTGGATGAGAAGAATTTGATTAAGGTGTTTTTTAATGGTCTCAAACCAGAGATGAAAGAGGTTATTCGTATGAAGGAACCAGTTAGCTTGACTGATCACAAGTTGGTAGTGTTAAAGATGTAGAGCACAGCTTTTTTGTAAAATGATTGGATCAGCATATGGGGGAGAGGTACAAAAGAGTTATCAACGACAATACACCAACGTCCGGGCTTCTGGTTTTCAACCAAAACAAATGGGAGATAACCCGAGGTTGGAAATGACTGCAAACAAAGAAAATGTGGCAACGCAGAGAGGCACAATGAGATCACAATTACAATACTCGGATGTTGAACTGGATCGTATGTGGAAAGACAAAATGTGCTTCCGTTGTAAGGCGTTGTGGTCTCCTGCTCATAAAATGGAGTGCCCTAATAGACAATTACGAGTGTTAACAATGATTAATGGCTTAGAACTTGAGGTGGTTGATTCAAAAGAAGAAGAACAAGTGCTTCAAGATCAACAGGCTTCACACACGTTATCGCTCAACTCCTATTTGGGCATTGATTCCGCAAAGACAACAAAGATGAGGGGATATATATACAATAAAGAGGTGATAGTCATGCTCGATAGTGGAGCATCTCACAATTTCATATCACCGGAAATCGTGAACAAGCTACAGATGAAAATTTGTGCTGATAGTAGCTTAGATGTGTTGTTGGGAAATGGTGTGACTGTTAAGGCTTTGGGAATTTGTCAAGCAGTCACATTTCAATTAAACAAACCAACTTCACAAGTGACTTCATCTCTCTTGAACTGGGAAACGTCGATGTGATACTGGGCATTCAATGGCTTGAAACACTAGGCACATGCAAGGTAGACTGGAAGGAGCAGATCTTTTCGTTTGTATATAATGGGAACAAGTTTAATTTGTTTGGAGAGAAAGGATTACATTGCACCAAGTTCTCATTCAAGTCTTTGATGCCAGTCTTTACTTGTAGTAAGACAGGAAGAGAAGTGCTTCTTACTGCATCTAATGCTACATCGTCGACACCAGAAATATCACCAAAATACCCACTGCTACTTCAAGAGTTTTCGGATGTGTTTGCTGTTCCTAATACATTACCTCCTTTCAGGGGAAAAACACATGCAATCACATTAAAACAAGGAGTCTCAGCAGTATCTGTTAGACCATACCGCTACCCTCACGCAAGCAAGGTAGCAATGGAACAGATGGTGACCGAAATGCTCTCAACCGGAATAATTCGTCCTAGCACTAGTCCTTTCTCAAGCCCAGTGTTACTGGTGAAAAATAAGGATGGTTCACTACGTTTTTGTGTGGATTATAGAGCATTAAACAGAGCCACAATATTGGATAAATATCCTATTCCGGTTATTGATCAACTCTTGGATGAACTCCATGGCGCATCAGTTTTTAAAAAGCTTGATTTACGTTCGGGTTATCACCAAATTAGGATGGTTGAGGCAAACATTCCCAAGACAGCTTTCAGAACAGTCGAGGGTCATTATGAATTTCTTGTAATGTCGTTTGGTTTGACCAATGCCCCGGCTACGTTTCAAGCTCTGATGAACAAAGTGTTTAAACCATTTCTTCGCAGTTTTGTTCTGGTATTTTTTGACGACATTTTGATCTACAGTCCGGATCAAATTGTTCATGAGAAACATCTGCGTCAGGTATTACAAGTGTTGAGAGAGCAGAGCTTGTTTGCTAATATGAAGAAGTGCACTTTTGGGGTACAAACGGTGGAGTATTGGGGTCATATGATATCAGCGACAGGGGTGGCTACAGATTCGGTAAAAACGGATGCAATGAATGTTTGGCCGATTCCTAGAACAGTCAGACAGTTACGTGGTTTCTTGGGATTAACTGGGTATTACAGACGTTTTATTCGCCATTATGGAAGTATCGCTCGTCCTCTGACTGTGTTGCTAAAGAAAGATCAGTTTTCGTGGTCCTCGGAGGCTCAAGAAGCGTTTGATAAGCTGAAATACGCAATGGTTCATGCTCCAGTTTTAGCATTGCCTGATTTTCAATAGGTTTTTGTTGTTGAGTCTGATGCATCTGGGTTTGGTTTAGGAGCGGTCATAATGCAGAATAAACAACCGATTGTCTTCTTCAGCCACGCCTTAACTCAAAGGGAGCAACTAAAACCTGCGTATGAACGTGAACTGATGGCTATCGTGATGGCTATTAGGAAGTGGAAACACTACTTAATCGGGAGAAAGTTTCATGTTCATACGGATCAGCGTAGTTTAAAATTTCTGTTGGAGCAGAAAGAAGTGAACTTAGAGTATCAGAAATGGTTGACGAAAATCTTGGGATTTGACTTTGATATCTTCTACAAACCAGGTCCGGAAAACAAAGCTGCAGATGGTCTTTCTCGTTCGCTGTCTATTTCTTCTCTTTGCTTAGCACTGACAGTTCCAAATGTGTTGCAATGGGAAGATTTATATAAAGATATTAAAGAAGACCCGCAAATACAAGCTATTATTGGAGATTTAAACAGTGGCAAGTTGATCTCGAAGAAATATCAAGTGATCGATGGCAGATTGTGGTCCAAAAAGCGACTTATGATTCCCAAGATGTCTCGTTTTATACCGATCATATTACAGGAGGCTCATGATAGTAAGATGGGGGGACATTCCGGGGTCGTAAAGACAGTTAAGAGGGTTCAACGTTCTTTTTTCTGGAAGGGTATGTACAAGCAAATTCAAATGTATGTTGCTTCGTGTGCAGTGTGCCAAACACATAAGCATTCTACCTTATCTCCTGCTGGATTACTTCAGCCGTTACCGATTCCAGAGCAAGTATGGGAAGACATCAACATGGACTTCATTGAGGGCTTACCTACTTCTAATGGCTTTAATGTCATATTGGTGGTGATTGATTGTTTGAGCAAATTTGCTCACTTTTTCAGCTTGAAACATCCTTTTACAGCATTGGACGTTGCAAAAAAAATTGTGAACGACATTGTCAAACTACACAGATTTCCGAAGAGTATTGTATCTGATCGTGATCGAATTTTCTTGAGTTCTTTCTGGACTGAGGTGTTTCGTTTAGCGGGTACTACGCTGAAGTACAGTACCGCGTTTCATCCACAAACTGACGAGCAGTCCGAGGTCCTAAACAGATGTTTGGAGACGTACTTACGGTGTTTCTCCTCATCTCACCCGCGTTCCTGGCATACTTTTTTAGCATGGGCTGAGTTGTGGTACAATACAAGTTATCACAAATCTCTGCAAACCACTCCATTTCGGGTTCTTTATGGCAGATATCCACCACCACTCTTACGTTTTGAGCAGGGTTCTACCTCGAACTTTGAGCTTGACAAGTCTTTACGAGAACGTAATGCTGCCTTGGAAAGTCTCAAACACAATCTTTTACGTGCTCAGGCCATCATGAAACACCAAGCTGATAAGTCTCGACGGGATGTGGAGTTAGCTGTGGGAGATATGGTTTATTTGAAACTTCAACCATATAGACAAAAGACGGTGGCGAGACGCTTTAGTCAGAAATTGGCTGCAAAGTTTTATGGTCCTTACAAGATCATTGAGCGTATTGGACAAACAGCTTACAAACTTCAACTCCCAACTGAAGCTCGTATACACTCTGTTTTTCATATATCCCAGTTGAAACTTGTAGTGGGACAACAAGTTTAAAGCAATGCCATTCCCCCCGGTTCTTCACTTGCGACGTAGGAGGAGCTTGAACCCAAAGATATACTCGATACACGTTACAGTTCACATGGCGAGTTGGAGTTGTTGGTCAAATGGTGCGGTAAACCGGCTTTGGAGAATTCTTGGATGAAGTATTAGGAGTTTATTACTTCTTTTCCAGCTTACCAGCTTGAGGGCAAGCTGGATTTCGTTGGGGGAAGTATTGATAGGTTCAAGAGGGTGTATTACCGCAAAGGGAAAGGAAAGGAAGAAGAGGTTCAGTGAAGAGTAATAAAACTTCTATTTCAAACAGAGTCTTTGCAGTTATAATAAAAAGAGTATAAATAGAATTGTAGTGTGAGGGAGAGGGGTATGCTTTGTAAGTTGTAGAATCTCAGACGTCATGAGTCTTGAGCTACCAGTCGTTATGAGACTGACGAGAATGGTGAGCTCGCAATGAGAGTAAACCAGGATCGTACTACAAAGTTGTAATCACTTGACATTCATAATCAAAGAAGAGTCTTAGCCTTTAGCTTTACAGTAACTAAAGTTTATCAGGGTCACTTAGAAGTAATTCCAGACACAAACTTAAAAGGCAGGGGTATGCTATTTCCTCTTAATGGATGATTACATATATATATATTTATAAAAACTTTGATAACTCTCAAGTCTCAAGACAGTTTAAGAGGTTTCTTGTTTTGCAAGGAATCTGTATAAAAATAACGCTACATGTGGTTTGGAATTATTAGATAAAATATCTTTGCATCATCTTTGAATGAACTTCCAATAAATGTTCTTTCTCTGTAAAAATAGATGAAAGTTTATTAGAGAGACATTAGAGAGTATCGTGTGAATCAACTCTTATGGACCGTTAAAGTATGATTACGAAGTGAAGCCCAAACCGAAGATTATTATATAAATTCTATTGTGATAAAGATTAGTTTGATTTAGATATATATCATAAGATTTAGATAAGTTCTAGTTAAAGTAAGTCTAAGTCTTGTGTATATATACAACTCTCTTGTAAGTCATTAAGACACAACACAATAATATATTTATATAATAATCTTTAGTCTGGGTTTCACTTCATAATCGAACTTTAACAGTCTATAACAGTTGGTTCGCACGATACATATCTTGATGTCTAATATTTCTCTAATAAAGTTGCTAAAAATAAATGCGGTAAATTAGAAAATAACAAAAAAAAAACAAAACAAAACAAAAACCGTGGTTTAATGTGGATTTTGGTTAAGTTGTTATAAACCTGGTTGAGTCACCCAAACGCAAACCAAGACAAACATTTCCTAATGAGAAAGGCTTTGACCAAAACCACCCCATATATATATATGTAGAGAGAGAGAGAGAGGTAGCCGTTGATCAAAGACTTATTTGTCTCAGATCCATTCATCTTATATATCAATCAATTCTTAGCATTTTGCCTTTGATCTTCTTTGTTTTGGAATATACCCCCTCCGTAACAAAATGATCCAGGTTTTAGAAAAAAATTAAATTTAAAAAAGATGCATATTTTACTTTTTAATGTAACTTTTACTAGGTAATAATAGTAAATTGAAAACTTCAAAAAAAATGTATTTATTTAATTTTGATTGGTTAAAAATTATAGAAAATAGTAAATCATAAAAAAAAATATTTAATATTAAAATTTAATACATTTTATTAATATGGGTGAAAAGTGAAAACTTAAAACATCTAATATTTTAAAACAGATGAAGTATATATAAATAATTAACCATCACTGGATATGGATAACAAGTTCAAAGTGGAGATAAGTGGTGCATCCAGATCTCTGTTTGAGAATGGTTCTCTTTGTGCTATCTCTCAGGGAAAACATGATTCATTATTATGTCAAGAAACTACGTTAACTCGACCGGGTGATTGTGGTCGAGTGGTAAGGAGACGGGACTGGGACGCCGCCACGTTTCAGGTTCGATCCACCTGCTACACGAAACTAAGTCACAATTATCCTGGTCACCTTACACGGATATGGGCCCATGCTTTAGGGCCCATTTGAATACCCGGAGAGAGGGTCTATCCGTGGGCTGCACCTCCCCTTGGGGATTAGTCTGAGCCTCTCCATGGGCCTGGGATACCCCCAGGTTAATCAAAAAAAAAAAAAAAAACTACGTTAACGCTTTTTCTATAACCATATATTTGACTAGCTTTTGAAAAGATTATGAAGACTCACTAATACTTTGACTTTGGCTTTCTTGTTTCTCAAGGTATCTTTAGAATAGCCATATATAACGGACAGTTTTATATATATAAGGGTTTTAGTAATAAAACCTATCAATTAAAAATTTGAAAAAAGAAATCATCAATTTTAATTTTGTTAACATTTGTCATGTTCTTTCTAAAGTATCTTAACATAGACTAACAACTGTTAACATAATTAAAATTGAGGCTTTATAATGTTGAAAATTTAATTAAGAAGTTTTATCCAATTCAATTTATAACTCGTTAATAATAATTTATAAATATTTTAATACTTTTATAAATGGTTAATAAGGCTTAATGGTGATTTTATAAGCTTTTACAATTCATGCTCATATAATGTTTTTCCGTGATACTACAGAATCATGATGTAAAAAAATACAAATTTTAGTGTTGAGGATAATTAATTTAAGATTTATAAACTATTTTTATAAATTAGTTTGATAAAGTAGTGAAACAATGGTTTCAACACTCTCCTCACTTTCAACACCCTCATTTTTCCTTTTTTACATTCCACATCATCTTTTTTTTTCTTCCACCTCATTTATTCAACACCCACTTCAATTTAAGCTTCTACAATGGTTTGTTTTAAAAAATTCAACACCCTACCCCACAACTTTTAATTCATATTATTTGTTTTTCTTATAATATAATAACTACATATTAATAATTGAATTAAAAATTAATATAACATAACTTTTAATAATATTTATTTGCAATTATTATACTTAACTTACTTTTTAAATAATATAAAAATAAATATTAATAAAATAATTAAAATTAAGAACATATTATTGGGATCCATTTAAAAAAAAGATTAAAACATTAAAATAGTTGATTATGATGAAAAATGACATTTTTTATGTATCCAAATGAAATGAATGTAGTCTTTATTTATAGATAAAAAAATCATGATTTTTGATATAATTTTTATTTTATTTTTAAAGTGTTATTATATAATAAATACGTTTCAATTATTGGGTGAGAAAAAAAAGATGAAATCTGAACAGCTAATCAAAAAGTGACATGTGGCGGATGTGGAAAAAAAAGAGTTTCAACCGTTGAAACTTTACAACGGGTGTTTATGCCATGTAGATTTACACAGTTTATCAACTATCCCATTGTAAATGTTTAAACAGTTGAAACTCTTTATCAACACCCCCATTGTATATGGTCTAAGGAATTATAAACTATTATTAAAGGGTTATAGATTGATTATAAAAGTTTTAAACAATGCATGATTATAAAGATTTTAAACACTTTATGAATTTTAGGGATAAAACCTATCAACTATTTTTTTTAACAGAAAAAAATCTCTCAATTAAGTTTTCAATACTATTATAAATCTTCAATTAATTTTGTTAATGTATGTCATCCTTTGTCATGATATTTTAAAAGGAGTGACAGTCATTAAAAATTAAACTGATGATCTCTTTCATCTGATTTTAAGTTAAAGAGTTATTTTAAGATCCATCTTTAATTGAGGAGTTTTATTACTAAAAATGTCTATGCATTTGTTTAAATTCTGCGAAGTTTTCTTAACAATCACTGATCAAACCAACCATTTATCCAGTTTCAAGAACACAAGTATAGATATTGCGAGTCTTGATGGGTTCTGAAAGCACGCGATAAGTTGTTAACAATAACTACTCAGTCTTCATAACTTTTTTTGTCTTCTTTTTCCGTATAAAAAACATGTGCAGATTCTAAATGGATTTTTTCAGAAATAATGGGACAAAAACGAAGCATATTTGATGTTCCCAATAAATATCGAAAATGGACTCATCAATAATATAATATTACTATCGTTTACTTCAACTTTGTCTTTTTATACAAAATGACCACCAACAAAAAGAGAACTAAGAAATTAAATATTACAGATTAACCCCCACAAGTTTTGTTTATCCAAAACCAAACCCTTCCATCCACACCTTCGTTTTTGAAACCTTGACTAAGTAGGTCCATTACACTCCTATACCCACCCAAAAACCATTACACTAAAAGAACCCCTAAAGTTTACCCAAGTTTTAATTTTGACACATAAGTTGAAACGCACTTCCATACTAGGCAGGCTTTTAAAAAAAAGCTTATTCACATCCTAAATCTCCTTTCAGCAGCAATAACAAGAAGCCTTGAAACACCTTGCGTCCACATATCATACTCCCTCTGGCTCTTGCATTCAAATTCCACATCACCTCGCAGAACCGTCTTCAAACCAAAGTATCTCAGATCATCTCCTCCTTCCAGCAAATGTCGTCCGGGCCAGGCTGGAACATTCTTGATCACTTCAAGGACAATGTCTGAAACAAAATTGGAACACAATTAAAACAAAGAGTCTTCAAGTTCACATTCAAAGAATAGACAAAAAGTAAAAGATTGAGGGCCACTTTTGATTTGATCTTATAAGTTACTTTAGTCACATAAACTTTTGCTTTTTTCTTTTTTTTTTCTTTTCTTCTCAAATCCCCATATCCAAAGCAGACCCACATCAACGTTTTGAATTCTCTTTACCAGGGTTCACATATAATTGACAGTATATAGTGACAAAAAGTTAAAGCTTTCAATTTTGGTACTATTGAGTGATATCAAACAAAATAACTAGAAAACATTCTTTGTTTTAAACTCCATTTAGAAGAATCACCTTTAATGTCTTGAAAGGAATTAGATAAACCTCCTATCAATCTTTTCAGGTTTAAATTTTTTTTAAAAATCATGTTTATGAAAAGAGATGTTAGATAAGTAACAAGAGCAAATGATATCTTACTCTTTTTCTTCTTGGTGAACGTTTTCCCAACATACTTGCTCTTCATCTTCAAAGTAACCTACAAAATCAGAAACAAATTGGTGATTCTTAAACAAGATGCTTACACACAAAAAGACAAAAGTGGATCCCATAATTTCATTATCATCATCATTTTCATAGCAATGCTCCTTTTTTTTTTTTAACTAGCTTTAGTTCTGTTTTCTGCTTTCTCTTCTTTTCCTGCCATTTGAAATCTCATTTTCTCATCTTTTCGTGTGTTTCATATAACAAAGTTACACATCCATGTGAAGCTACTAAAGATTCCCACTGATTATCAAATAATCTAGCCTCTCTTTAATCTTTTTCATCAGATCAACGATCATTTCCTAAAGTGACCAAATCTCGAGACGCCATAGGAATTAAAAAAAAAAACCTTTACCTGATTCATCTTGTTGATGTAAACAGAGACTATCTTCCAGTGGAGATCACCTGCAAAAGTAACACAAAATCATTAGACAAAAGATCCAAAGAACTAAAACTTAAAACCAAAGAAGAGAAAAAATACAACTTGTTGATTACCTTTGCGAGTGCGTTTGAGAAGTTCGCAACCTCTAGCAAGCCATTCTCTGCTACAAGTTCCCAGGAAATTCTCCGGTTGAATAAATTCGCCACTGTGACTACTGCTCGAGCTACCGTTGCTATTACCATTGTGAACATTGCTGCATCCTCCAGTAGAAGTGAGTCCCTTGTCCATTGGAATCACTGATGCTATGTTCCACACTTCTTTCATCGCCCTCGCCTTCAATGTCGCCACTCCTCTTAACGCTGCACCAATATGATCAAATTAACCAAACTTCAACTTTTATTTTCTTCAAAAATGTTCCAACTTTTGATCAACCGCAAAAACAGAACTATAAGAATAAATGAAATCGCTTTCTTCATCAAGTTTCCAACTTTTTTAGTCAAATCAAAAACCCTAAAATATAGAGTTCTGAAGCTACTAAACCTGTGGCAGCACCGGCGGTGAGAGTCATGATATCACCGGCAGAGCGAACATTAACCGCGGAGCTAACAACAGAGGCCAAATGCTCTCTCTCAGCTCCCATTAATTCAGCAGCCTCCACGCACTGAGCAGCCACAAGGGTCGCGGCAGAAGCAACTGCCATGTCGGTTTTAGCCATCTGCTCATCCTTACCGGAGCTAGAAGAGGCGGCGGTGGCTGCAGCGATGGCGGCAACAGCTGCAGCAACGCCCGCGACAGAGACAGCAGCGTGAATCTGAGCGTTGTGTGCTCGAGTCTCTTCTTTCTTCTTCTCCCTCCGATCCTTAAGCCAGCGTCCCACCGTCTTGGACTGTGTAGCTGTGGCGGTTATAGGGCCCGGAGTAGTGGCCGTGGAACGGAACTGGGAGTTAATGTTGTTCAGTGAAGTGTTGTTTGCCCGACAAAACTGCTGCATAGTAAGTCAAGTTAGAGAGAGATTCACCAGAAATGGATAAAGAAATTAATCCTAAAAAAGGAAAGATCTTGGAAGAGTGATGAACAAGAAAAAGACAAAACCCAAATCAAAGTAAAGAAGATTGGTTCAGACCAAAGTAAGTAATTAAAAACAACACAAACCCCAGGAAAAAAAAAAAATTAATTAAGGAGTAAATAATTGTAATTAATAGCGAATGTTTGTTTAATTAAAATAATCATCGGAAACAGAAGTGGAGAAAAAAAACATGATCTCTGGGTATGGTTGGATAAAGAGAAAGGTATGTTTATTTCACTGTCTCTCATGTACCCAATTGTCAGTGACGCAGTAAAATTAGAAACATATACATTGAGAGAAACGCAAGATGCTTTACTCAACAATTAAACCCAGATTTATTTTGAAGTATGATTAGAGAAAAAAATAAAAACCTTAATGTCGTCGGATTCGGGAGGAGAGACAGGAGGACTGTCGGTTAAAGAACCGTTGAGAGGACCACTACTGTGTGAAAGCCGACCGGATGTTCTTGGTGACACTTCTTGCTGCACAAATATCATTATCATAAAAAAGATGAAGATGAGACAAAAAGAGAATCAATAAAACAGAGATGATGATGATAAATCCAAAAAAAAAAGAAGTTGTGATTATGTTTATAGGGTCCCATAAAGAGAGTGTGTGTAGATATCTAATCATAAGCTTGTATTTTTTTTTTGTTTGATTAATAATTACAATTATTGCGCGTGAAAATTCATTCATTCATTGAGAGAGATCATGAACAAATTGCATTGTATTTGGAAGATTTTTTTTTAAAATGAAGATGGAAGAGAATAAAAACAAAAGAAATTAAGCATCTGAGGACAAGAAAAAGAAACTGAAAGAGATTAAAGTTTGTCAACATCTCATGAAAGAGAAGACAAAGGTATGGTTTTGTCCGTTTTTTAATCACAAAAAAAAAAGGAGAGAAAGAGACTTACAGAGTGAGACAAAATACGATCCATCACCATTTGAGAAGTTTCTGAAGAAGCGAAGGAGAAGGGGTTTCCAGAGACGAGTCCATTCTCCTCCGTTTCACCCTCGCCGGAGATGGGTTCTTCTTCTTCTTCTTCTTCGGTCTTGGAGAGGAGAATCTGAGGATTTGAAGGTGTTAAGGCCTTGGAGACTTCGTGAGCTGAGACGCTCCACGAGCGAGCGAGGAACTCCATCGGCTCCAGCGGCGTCTCCGGTGGCCGGTAAACTGGGTCAGGTCTCCATGTCGGTCTTTCCATTTGAGAGAGAGAGAAAGTGGAGGAAAAGAGAGAGAGAGCTAGTGGAGGTACAAAGAGAGAGAGAGAGAGAGGGTGATGGGAGGAGAGTGTTGATGGAAGTGAAAGGTTGTCAATGGAGAGAGATTTATAGAGGTGACAAGCTATTTTCTCACTCTGCTTTTCTTTTCTCTTCCGTTTTTATTGCTTTTTCTTACTCTCTCTTTCTCAAGTAAAATTATCATACTACCCATTGTGTTTACTTTTTTTTTTTTATCATTTATTACCAAACTATCCAAATAAAATGCTTTTCTTTTTTCTATGGTCCAACAATGAGTTTGTAATAGTCGAGTAGTTTTTGTTTTTGTGTGTATTCAAGTAAGATCATCTTCATAATTTTTAAAGACTTGAACAAATATACTTAAGATGATTTTATATATAATTAAACCTTAATCTTGAAATAAAAGTTGATTTAATAAAGTGTGACAAGAGTTTTACAAGTTCTCAGAGAATCTTCAATTTCAGTCCATATTTTACTGTAAAAAAATACAAAATAAAGTAAATAAACAGAAAATTTATTTTTCTATAAATGGATTAATGATTTTTTTTTCAGAGAAAGTTTTTATAAATTTTTCATTGGTTTTATTCGAGAACTTGTCTTTCTTTAATAGTGATATAGAAAAAATAATATTTTAATGAAAAATAGATAAGTTTTAAAAACGAAACTATAAAATACTTATGAAAATTCTCATGATACTCGTTAATTTAGAAAAGAGTTCATTTTATTTTAAATATTAAAATTAAAATCAACAATTGAAATTTATTAGCATATTAGTATTGTTTAGTTTTGGAAACTCACCTCAGATATTGTGGTCATAGAGATGCTCTGATGCTCTTAAAATTGAAGAAATTTGTTTTTTTTCCTTGTAATCGGAGTTTATTATGTATAGAAATTTAATGATTTATAATGCATATAAAATTAGATAAATATGCCACTTAACCAAGGAAATATCTAATAGAATTGGTCGTAGATGGTGGGAACACACACAAAATTAATTAATTATAAAGCTAAATTATTTTTAAGAAAAATATATGTTGTAAACGCACAACAACAACAAAGTTGATAGTCGGGCTATGTTTTCTTTTTACCATCTTGTTGTATTCTATGTGGAATGTAGGAAATCAGAAGAAACATGGTTCAGTCGTTTATTGTTTTGTCACTTTCATTTGAATAAATGTTGTTGTTTCCTCTGTAGAAATCAAATAAGGAACGATTTCTTAACATTTAGACCCAAAAGATAAGGAACAGTTGTATAACATATACTGTTTGAGTTTATAATAGAATGATCATAGAAAAAAAAAGTTTACATATACACAAAATCTCCAGTTTTATTGAAGTATTGATAAACTCTGTTTTATTTAATAATAATAATAATAATAATAATAATAATAATAATAATAATAATAATAATAATAATAATAATAATAATAATAATAATAATAATAATAATAATATAGTTGTAATGACAATGATAACTCATACAATAAATTAGGCCCTTGGAGACAAATGAAAGTGATCTATAAATTGAAAAAATGTTAACGTAAATACTAAAACGAATTTGTTAAGAGTGTTTGAGGTTTAGTTAATATATAAGACTTAAATGATAATGGACCTTTCTCTTTTCGTAATTTTTTAAAATAATATTATTATAAATTATAAATATGAAAAGGGGAATAAAGAGTTGATTACAAATCTAATTTCAACTAAAATTTATCTAGGCTCAAATATAATAGTACTAGTTTCGCATCAACCACCTAAACCGGTGCATTCATCTAGGTTATTCTAGAATTCCTAGATAATCAAATTATGTTCTCAATTGTTGTCGCGAATCTCAAAAAAGATGGATTTAACCTCGTTTCTTCAGTGTTCTTAAGACAATGCCTAAAGTAGTGGGTCTTGGCAATCTTGTTAAAGTTTGTAATCTTCCTTGTTCGTTGAAGCACAAGACAAATATATAGAGATGGTGTTTCATATGCTCAAATTAATCTTTAAATTATTGTTTCGAATAAGATGTACACTGTAGCACTTAAAATCAAATCTATAAAGATGATAAACACTCAATAGACTTATGGTTTTGAATCAAGCTAGGCAAAAGAATAAAGTAGCAGTAAACAAAGCAATAGATCAAATGGTTTGTTAAGCAGAGGGGAAAAACTCTAGATCAATAGATTATCAAACAAGCAATCAAAACTGATTCAATAGATGTTATGGATTTGTTATGTTTGATTCTAGAACTCAAATATCTAAATGATAAACTTAACCAATTCTTGTTCCGAAGACTATCTATTAGATCCTAGAAAACAAACTCTCGTTGCGGACTCAAACGATTTAGACAAGCTTTTAAACTGTATCGATCTGTTCTACTAAGCACCTAGACCAACTCTCGTTGTGAATAAGTTATTAGCTCAGCAAGATTCAGTTCAGATAATTGATTACACTTTCGTGTCTCACAACTCTACTAAGAACCTAGGTTCTAGTTAATTACTTTAGAAACTAGATTATAAACATTCCTCCTAAAGAATGCAATTTGATATCTTAGCAAATATATAAATCAACAGTTCTTCATAAACCTTAGAAATCCCTAAACCCAACGAGTAGACTACTCAGACATGATTATGGAAAACATAACAATAAAACTGCATAAAATAAATAAAGGTAGAAATATTGGAGTTCCAGTCTATTTTTGAAGGAGTTCTCTAATCTTAAGATAAATTATTATGTGTTAAACACGTTCTAGGCTCTTTTGTAAATAAGAGAGATTTTTGGGCCAAACTACAATATCCTAAAAGACGAGTTGTCTACTTGAACATGTCAGGTGTCGAGCGACACCAATTACAACTTCGTCTTCGGCTTTCAGAATCAGTTCTTCAAGTGCTCCAAATAGGTCCATAATCTCCAAAATCTTTCAAAGCGCATTTGAACAAGCAATGACTTTAAAACAGGCTCGAAACACATAATAAAGAATCTAAAAATCGACTTATATCATGGTCAAAATGCCTAAAAACCAAGGCATATCAACTTCACTAGACTTATCCTTTGCTTGCCCCCAAACAAAATAAACCTGTGGAATAGGTTTGAAAACATGGAAACACTTTTTTTTAGAATATCATTGTCACCTCTACAATGTTTCAATCCACAACAAATAATACCAACCTTAGAAGGTATTTACATGTACTCGATCTGAGCTTAACAATCTGACCATCCATCCCACAGCTCACAAGATACCATCTGGCATACCCTTCCAATGATATTAATGTGTAGGCTCATCTTGAGAGTATCAATCAAAAGACACATGGAATTTTACCCCAATCAGGTTTCTGAACACACATGCATTCCTCTCTTGTTCATTCTCTCTCTCTCTCTCTCTCTCTCTCTCTCTCTCTCTCTCTCTCTCTCTCTCTCTCTCTCTCTCTCTCTCTCTCTCTCTCTCTCTCTCTCTCTCTCTCTCTCTCTCTCTCCTCTCTTCACTCAATTGATTTCTCCATTCTATAAAGGGTACCATTTTATTTTCTAATCGACAAAGATATTTGGATAGGCTTCCATGAATCAAATACTAATGGTGGTTTTCACTAATTCATGTTCCACTTCTTTTTGACATATATT
This sequence comes from Moricandia moricandioides, assembly GCA_905132885.1. Classification (NCBI taxonomy): domain Eukaryota; kingdom Viridiplantae; phylum Streptophyta; class Magnoliopsida; order Brassicales; family Brassicaceae; genus Moricandia; species Moricandia moricandioides. The sequence continues at coordinate 52,824 of CAJHQQ010001317.1, forward strand.
TATTTTGAAAAAAAAAATACTTTGAAGGGGAGAGAGAAGGAAACCAAACTCATATAGACTTGTCTTATAGAACTGAGAGTGGAATCTAATCTAATGTATACAAAACCCTTAAACAAGCAAATTGTGTAGATTATGTTGGAATTCAGATTTGGTTCCTTCAGACACTCTTAATGAGCATGGATATTCTAGCATGCCGGTCCACCTTGATTACATTCTTGTGTCTCAACTATCCTAAGATCCTAGGTTCTAGTTATTTACCCTTAAAAACTACTATTATAAAAAATCCTAGTGAAGAATACAATTAGATACCTTAGCAAATTTATAAATTAAAAGTTCTTCATAAACTCTACATATCCCTAAACCTAATACTATGACATGATTATGTAAAACATAACAATAATCTTAATAAACTGCATAAAATAGATAAAGGTGAGAAGTATTGGAGTTTTTATCAATCTCTGAGCGAGTTCTCGGATCTAAATCTCTCTAAGTGTAAAAAAAACATAACCTAAAACAATAACTTAAGATAAACTAGGTTAATATACGTTATGGGCTCTTTGTATGTAAATATAGAAGACTTATAAGCCAAACTACAATACCTTGAAACTTGAATAAATACGAGTCGCCTGCTTGAACAGGGCGAGTGTCGAGCGACACTAATGGTGGTGTCGTTCGATGCCATCTTTGAGTTATGGCTCCGACTTGGTCTTTTCAGCATCAGTTCTTCATGTGTTCCAAATAGTTCCATAATCACCAAAATTCTCTAAAATGTACCTGAATCTGCAAAGACTTTAAAACACACTCAAAACACATAATAAAGACTCTAAAAATATACCTATAATATAGTCAAAATCCCTACAATTGTTTCATGGAAAGCCAAACCTTAGGAAAGTTGCCGCAACATGGTCTGTACCTCCTCGCCAATGACACCACATACATGGAGGAGCGAAGCAGCACATACATACACTCACCACTTCCGCCAAGGGGAGAATAAATCCGGATTGAAACCATTGTAACTCCCTTGTCATTCGATGTCTTACTTACATAGAAAAGTCAAGAAAACCTAAACACATAATAAAGTGAAAACGGTTCGCTGGGAAGTTAGCAGTGAACAAGTGTGACACCAAGGCGATCAATGACTCCTCCAAAGAACCGCGTTGACACTTGAGTTTCTTAAGAACCAGAGAGAAATATACTTTGTTGTGAAAAACCGCCACTAGTGTCAACGGGGACAAAGGAAAAATGAAACATAGATTAACACTCCAAAGAGAAGCCGTCGCTTTCACTGGAGGAAACTGAAAGAGGAGCCATGTAGAGAATATCTGAGGTGCGGAAGCATACTGTTAAGCTACCTAGGAGCCACATATGAATCTTGTCAAAACTACCCAAGCTGCACATAGTAGTCTGGATTGAGTCGAACACCACCACTGTTGCATACATCAACTCAAGACCCGTCTCCGTAGTAAATAAGCCTCTAGAGTACGCCTGAATGTGGAATAAGGGAAGAAGGATAACGCCAACGCTGGAGAGATTCGAGAAACCAAATACCATAACTTAAAGAACTATCCAAGAGATCTGATGGAGCAGACAACCGATAAAAATGGGAGCTCAACATTCACTCCTCCGCACGTACGACGAAGACCATAAGAGATCGAGGGTGAAAAATGACTTACTCCTTGAACCGTAAAACTGACACCACCTGAGCTACCGCCTCCGCAACCTTGCTGGAAAGCCAGAGGTTGTTGAAGAACCACCTTTGATGAACCCTTCTCGATAGGAGCAATCATCTGAAGCCAAACCTTAATCCATAACTAAGAACATGTTTGAAGAGAAATAGTATGCCAAAGGAAAAGCAAAGCAGAAAGGAAGACGAGCAAGGTCAGAGGCCTCCAACACAAGATGCGCCCTCACGCACCGACGGATGATGGAGCAAAATTTAAATCTAGTTTTGGGTGTTGAGAGGAAGAGGATAAAAATAAAGTGTATAGACCTTTAAATTTTGTTTCTTTCATGTGTAAACCTATTAAAATCATTGAAGAGACAGTGCCTCGTCGATCGATCTTGATCTATCAACTAATCACTTGGAGTGTATTAGATACATGGTCGATTTATATTCTTTCTTAACTTGATTTGGTTCAATGCACCTTTATTGTTGAAAATAAAAGTTAACGAACAACAGTCCCACACTATATATGGTTTGTCAGTTACTCATTATATATAGGGGTGAACATAGGCCGAATACTTGGTATTTTTTGGTATACTTGATACTCGGCTTAAATTGTATGAGTAGTAAAATTATTTATTTTCACTTAGTTTGTTAAAAGCGAGTATATGCATTTTCAAGTATTTGCTAAAAATGATGTATCTACAAGTTAATTGTGTTTTTTATTACTTATTACTTGTAAATTAGTTGCAAGTTATTTATTAGTAAATTATTTCATAATTCGTTGGAATTCAAAATTAAATAAATTTATTGTATATAGAGAATATCTCATTGTTTCTCCTATATTTTAGTCAATTTGGAGAATATAATATGTAAGAAAGAAAAAAATCCAAAATGATTATATAAATATATTATTATGTTTGATTCACTTATAACTGGAGATATCAATGAGTTATTCTCTTAAGATTTAGGAAAATGTACTTTTGTTTATTAACAAAAATGAGTAACAAACTAAATAACGTTAAATCGTTACTTTTATTTTAATACTTGCAAATAATTTAGAGTTTACTTGACACTTGACTTGGTTACACAAAATACTTGATTTTATGGATCAAAGTAACGAGTAATTGTGCCGACTATATATATATAATACATCTACAAGTTCGTATATTTTATATTTCAATAAAAAGTTCATATAATTTTATATGCGAAATTGACAAACTTACAAACCTATACTGCTTGCTATACATGATTACCCTTAATCCTTTTTTTTTAATTATGTATATAGATGTATGAGTTCCTTTCACTGTTTTGTCTTATTCCAAAGCTCTATGTCGCAAAATAGTTTTATGGGCCCCATTGTCATGGCGAGTTGCCATAATAAATTGTTGTAATAGACAAATACATTATTTAGTTAGCCTTATATCTACAATTTCTCGTTGAATGTAACTCGTAAAATGTCGTACATCACAAACTAGTTTTTAGGGTCAGCACATCATTAACACAACCCTAAATTTTAAGAATACATGTATTGTAAGCACCTTAGATATATTCTGGAACTCAGATTTTTAAGCCGACATATTTGGCTACAGTTCGTATAGTGGTGTATCAGTAAGATTGTACATCCCGATAAGAAACAATAATATATCCAAAAATAAACACGTATTAAACTAATAAACCAAATAGAAACTATTAAGAGTCCGAAAATTAGAGTACAGTGAGCTTGGCTTAGACTTGGAGTGTTCTTTTTCGTTTTCTTTTTGTGTCACCGGTATGTCGTGCTGGACTGGATGGCTCTTGTGCACTGAAACTTATTTGTACGTTAGACTAGATTCTCAAACACGTGATCCACTTCTGTGTTTCCATACACATAAACAGCATGCGTACGTATGTTCAGTTTCCCAATATTAATCTCGTTACATATATGCACTTTCGCTTCTCTTCTAATATATCATTTATTCATATGTATGTAGTTTCCATTTTGATAACTTATCCAACTTTATACTTCACTAAAAGAAAAAAAAAACGAGACTAGTTTACATATCATTTTTACAAAGGAACAAGATTATATGGATTCAAACTCCTAACCAAAGGTCTCTTTCCAATAACTCTCTCAGAGTTCTCTATCTTTCATTTGGTTGCTCCGCCAACTCTCTGCGTCTGAGGCTTTTTCGTTCTCTTTGCTTTGCTTCCTTGCTGGTTCATCTCTCTTTCGGATATGTTTATGGCTCCGACGACAATGATGTTGAGCGATTCCGGTGGGTTCTGTTTTTGGTTTACTGGCATCTCTAGGTGGAGCTTGGAGTCGTGACGAGGCCATGTGGTGTGTGCTCGCTGTAAGTCAATTTAAGGGTAGCGATGAGGAGTCGATAGAGGTTTTCTTTTTCCTTATATCTACTCCTCTTACCCGGTGAGAGAGCGTGACCGAGCGTGGTGTTTTATCTCTTCACATCTGGTGATTTTCCATCAAGCTTTGGGTTCAGGTGGAGTAGTTTGACGTCATGGTGGTCTCTCTTCCTCGATGTCAAGTTTCGTGAGCCCTCCACTATTCTCTGGTCAAGTTGGGCTTCCGATTTCTTTCCAAGGTGTGTGCACGGTATTGTAGATTGTTGTGTGGTAGTTGTAGCTGTTGTGTAAATCGTGTGGGGATGATGGTTTCATATTGAAATGGCCATCTATGATATGTTCCTTTGTCTCCTTTGTGTGGTCGTCGCCGCTTTTGTTGTTATCTGCCTCGGTTATTCGTCTTTCTCTCCAGATCGTCGGGATGCTCTCTGGTTCTCCCCTGTGAGCACATTTTTGGCGAGGCGTTTTGGAGATAGCTATGATTTTCACTATTAGCGCGAGGCAGTGTTCTTGGATTTCCTTTGAGTCATTAGAGTGACAGTTCGTTGGGGAGGCTTGTGTGAAGTTTGGTCATCCTAACACCACTATCGGGTTTATTAGTTCACTATAGTATGTTGAGCTTCTGCTTATTTTGCATTTTAGGAAGAACAGAAGATGTGGCTTTCACCGCACCCATTTTTCTACTTGGCTCGCATTTACTTCTGAAGTCGAGCCAAATAAGTGTTACTCCCATTGATATTGGGACTAGTCAGACAACACATTGAATGGTTTGCATGGGCGAGTTGCGGTTGGAAGCTCTCGGTATTCAACATCTTTTTCTACCAATGGTGGATTTGAGACTTGAGATCCATTGACTAGGATTTTGTGAAGTTGCACGATATTGAGGTCAATCAATTGGATTAACATTGCATGCAAGCCAAATTATAACAGGGTGTGGTCTCATGGTATATCAAAGGCTTGTTTCTCATGTGGCAGTGCTAACCAATTTGTGAAGCTTTTCCATGCTTATTCATGCTTGCTATTTTCTTAGAATCAATGTCATTGTCATTAGATCATTACGAGTTGTTTTCTTTTTCTTTTCCTTTGTGGTGTTGATCAATACCACTCAAGCATCAAACAACACCAGACGCAACAACGCAGATAACAACAACCAGATTTCTTTAGTCACTGATGTTGAAGGGGTTTAACGGGACTAGGAAGGTCATGATTACAATGTATCATGTCAGAGGATTGATGTTGTTGGGGATGTGATTGTTGAGGCAGTTCTCGCTATTGTGAATGCAGCGAATGCTGGAGCTGTTCGTGGAGGAACACTGGGGGGCTATAATAGGCCTGATCAGTTCTATGTTAACAAGTATATGATTTGACTTTTGGCATTCTTGAGGAACAATTTTGAGCTAAAGCCTGCATATTTTGGCCTTGTGGCTCAACAACCATTTTGTGGTCTTTCTCATGAGCATCCCATGGACCATCTGGAGATGTTCGAAGATTTGGTATCTAGCATCAAGGCGAATGATTTTCTAAACACTACCTAAATTGCAAGTTGTTCCCATATTCTATGTATGGAGATGCACCTTATTGGCTCAAGCAACAACAACCAAAAACTCCTACTACATAGACTGTCACCAAGAATGCTTTCGTTAACAACTTATTTGATGATGTGAAGTTTGAGGAGTTGAGGAAAAATGTCTCTATGTTTACTCAGGGGCCTACTGAGTCATTTAAGAATGCATTGATCAGATTTAACGCCTATAAGAGAGATTGCCTATCTTATGGTTTCACTAAGGTACAATTGCTGAGCACTTTATTGAGATGTGTAGAATGGAAGTATCGTATGGTTGTGGATTCTGAGAGTCAAGGAAACTTTAACACTAAAAAGGTAGATGTTGAGAGGAAAAAATAGACTAGGATGAAGGCTAATGAGATTGCTGAAGTCAAGGCCAAGATGAATTATGTCCACAATCTTCTTGTGGTCAAAAAACAAGTTCATTTGTTGAAAAGATTGAAACCATGGAACCATATGAAGATAAGGATGTGAGCTACATCAATGGAAATGGTTATCAAATTTACAATCAGAAGTCTCATTTTCAGAAATCCTTTAAGGGTTAGAATGAATTATGATGCTTCCAACTACCAGGAAATTCATGAAGCAACTCCAACGAGCAAGATTGAAGACATGATACACCAGCTTCTAGATTGATAACAAAAACAAAGTATAAAAATATAGATGTTATGTAGTCTATAATGAATCGGAAGTTTGAGTCTAGGAACACTCACGTGAATAAGCTGGATACATATGTTGCGCGTATTTCTGAAGGTGTGAAAAACATGAGGTAAGGATCTCTGAGAAGGCTTAATCAAGAAAAAAAAACTTTGTCAATGCCACACTTGTTGAGGATGATGAATGGCAAGAATTTGAGAAATCTGACGAGTTGAACGAAGGTGAATTTCTGGTCATGAGTGCAATGTCGATCGACACCCAATACTGGTGTCAATCAACGCCCTTGGGAAGAACTCGCGTTCTGTCTGATCAAACTCGACCCACAAAGCCAGTTTCGGTTTACACCATATGAGCAAGATCGACACCCATTGAGGAATACCATACAACTTCATGTTACCACTTAACACACAACTAAGGGTAGTACACCGATTCGATAGAGGGTGTAATCCACGATACCATACATCTCAAGACACTTTCAAATGTCTATCAATGTTGCAAAACGTGCTGATTTTTGCAAGCGAGTGAAAAGGATTCCTGAATATAAATCATTTGATGATGTCTACTACAAGTAGCAATTTGGCATGTTCTTCAGGGAAACCAGAGAGAGCGATGAAGAGATTAAGTATATATTCGATGAGATCTAAAAAGAATCCAAAAAGGTCAAGAAACTGAAGAAATGACAAGATCCTTGGAAATTTGTGGTTCGCCGTACTATCTTAGGAATTGAGTTTCCTAATGCTTTGTGCGATATTGGTTCTTCAGTCAAGATCATGCCTAAAGATGTTGCTAACATAATGGGATTTAAGCCATAAGCTTCCTCAACAAGTTTTACTTTCTCAAATCTTTCCATGAAAGCATCACTTAGCATTATCAAAAATCTGTAAGTGAAGATTAGGAACTGCATTATCCTTGTTGACTTTCATGTGCTAAAGATAAGAGAGGGGTGGAAAACTTCTTTAACTTTTGGAAGAGCCTTCATGGCTACAATGAGTGTAGTATGTGATATGCGGAAGAACAAGATATATCTGGAAAACATCAATAAGAAGGTATTTTATGATTAACCTATAACATTGAGATATGTGATGACCTTATGAACTCCATAGCAAAGGTGGTTCACAACCATTTTCCAAGATTAAAGCATTTATCACTTCAGAGAAAAAAAGATAAAGAAGAAGACGATGTGAGAGTTTTTGTAAGCATCTTGTTCGAGGTAAAGGAGAAGGATATTTCAAAAAAATTTGGAGCAAGTTTCCTTTCTCGTCAGGACTAAATCTAGCTCTAAAAGTCAAGCTAAAAACTAAAAGCAAGTGAGGAATGAGCGGCAACTCATTTGATTTATTCAGTTAAAAAAATTAGTCGAATACCAACATCGATCAATACCCACATGGTGTTGGTTGAAACCCCTTTTCATGACAAGCAACGATCGACACTAGGTTGTATCGAGCGACACTCAATTCGTTCTCAGGTTCGACTCATCATTTCTTTTGATTTTAATCATTTTATTTGTTTATTTTTACCATTATCAAACTATATAAGAAAGAGGACAATGTTGTTTAAGTTTGGGGAAGGTAGTTGATGACATTGTATTTAGTTTTGAGTGTCAATTTATGCTATGAATCGTTTTATTGAGTTAAAACTGAATCAATCGGAGATGATGAACATTTTCTTAGAACTAACCACTTAACCAATACCGTAGCACCATTCTTTGAATTAATGATTGCAGAGTGTATAACAAGGAAAAACTCAAAATGGATCGATATCCACACTCATTGAAAGTATCTGAAGGAACAAAAGATGGCCTCCAATCTAATCTATTGAATTTTCTTATTTTAGGGTTTGGTGTATATTAGATCAGATTTTTCGTTAATGTTAATAAAATATAATATTTGTATAAATATATATAATTATTTAAATATATTTATATAATACATATATAACTGATCAAATCAAATATCTGTTCTTACAAAATATTAATAGTTGTGATTTGGTTCATTCAGTATTTGCTTTGCTATAAAAATTAGGGATACTCAATTTTTTTCTAAATTAAAATAAATAAAGAATCGAATGAAAATATACAATATTTTCCCAGTGGCTCTGTGATATACTGACCGAACCATATATGGTGTAGGTCGGACCTAGCTAGATAGCTAGGTAATATAACACGTGGCGCATAGTTAATTGAGGTGTACTGTAGAGAACATAAGGATCAGGGCAGGAGAATATGGTCCCCATATCTTGATATGGAAGAGACACACACTCAGCAATCAGCAGGACCGTTTCCATTTCATGCGTTTGTGATTGTATTTGTAGTTATGGTTCTCTGATTTTCAATAAATTATTATTTTCGTTATTTGAGATATTCTATTTTATGTTCAGATTTATCATCATCATATAACCACTATTGCATATAACCACCATTCAATTCATTGCATATTTCTTAATTGATGGATTTCATTTTGAACACACTTTAGCACTAATGGCCCTCCATCTCTCTCTTTATTAAACCTTATTTAATCTAAGGGGAAGAAATAAAAGTGGTTCCGAGGAATCCATGGGAAATGTAGCTGAAGCTCATAATTTCGCCTGGCCCCTCCTAATTGCCACTACCGTTTTACTAATGTTTTTTCTTCTTCTATATATATTTATCTTTAAACCTAAAAATTATAATTTAAATCATCAATGAAATTTTAAAAAAATCTTCAAAATGTATGGTTTATATATTTTGTCAGATGTGGTTTATATACTTGCTCAATTTTTTTTATATATACTCATTAAATTTTATAGTTCTACGTTTTGTTTTCTTTAATCTCCACACTGATATCTCGAGATACATACACATACTCCTATGTAATACTACTTCTGGGTGAAAGTTAATAGATATTACTTGTCAAGAAAAAGATACTAAATACAAGAAGACACAATTGGGCATTAGGCATTAGAGAATGATAGAGAAATGAACTTATTTGTGGTTAGGCTGATGGGTGGCTGTTTTGGGACTCCACAATATCTTCATCATTAAAGTTTGACACTATTGTTTACCTATTTTATATGCCCACAGTCCAAGCCCCGATTACTATGACTATAACAGATTACGCAAATCCTTGGTCTTATTAATTTCAACTTTTAAGTAAGCCACAGAGCTAGATAAATATATCCATATCTAAAATTTTGAATAGAGCTTTTGAAGATTTATTTTTAAATGATAGAAAGACATTTAATAAAAAAATATAATACCAATTAAATGGAATTACCATTCTTTTGGGGTTTAAAATGAAACTAAAAGACCAGTCTTTTTAAAAAGAAAAACTAAATCAAAATTTGAGGTTTGGCCAATTTAAAATGAAACTAAAAGACCAGTCTTTTTAAAAAACTAAACTAAATCAAAAGTTAAGGTTGGTGCAGCGTTAAGAGGAGTGGCAAGAGGAGTGGCGACGATGAAGGTGAAGGTGATGAAGGAAGTGTGGAACATTGCTTCAGTGATTACATTTGACAAGGGACTCACTTCTACTAGAGGATGCAGCAATGTTCACAATGGGTAGCAACGGTAGCTCGAGCAGTAGTCTAAAAGAGTCTTTGCATATACAGAAACATAACTTTAGCCATAAAAAAGTTTAGCTAATTCTCTTCATATTGGGATTATCACAATTTAAAATTACATTTACACGTGAGAGAGGAATAGCATGCATATACTAGATAATCTGGGAAGTAATATCGAAAATTCGGGCTTCAATCAAAACTAGAAACTATACTTCATTATAGTATAGTATTATTTAATGTACCGTTTTATTAGGAACTACAATTCACAAACCATCAAGTAGTTTTTTAAGTGGCCTGATATTATTGTTTTATCATTTGCAGATACTTTCTCTATAAATAAACATGTCAACATCATGATACGGCAATAATGACGTTCAACGCCGTTGAAGAAAGAAAAAGGCCAAGAGATTCCTCTTTGGTCTTCACCAACACAACGCAAACGCATTTCTATTTATTTATTTTTTAATTTCTTTTTAACCATCTAAAATAACATCAGTATCTTCGTATATATGTAGCATGGAAATATAATTTATCAGTGTTCTTCTATGTATAAAGCACCAAAAATGTCGCAGCCAAATCATGTATTTATGAATCAAAACTGTATACGTTTTATCCATTTGTATAGGAAGCAAAACTGTATACACTTTATATGTATAATATTTTTTTGTTATCAACCTAAATAGACTCAATTAATACTTTGCTAACTAAAGAGGCGAGGAGACTATGTGTCTGTGTAAACAAAGTATGAAAGTTGATCGACACCACACGCATTGTATTTTGAATCATGGATACATGCTTGCTTTCAAAAGTCTTGAAACTTTTCATTACCCATTGTATGTTTTCAAGATAAGTTGCAAAATCAGGTCATTTTTCTGATTCTGTAACTATCTTCACTCACTGATAACAATATGTCGTAAATGTCATATAAATTTGCCGAAGGGATTTCATACATTCCATCACTCATAAAAGTGTAAAGTAAGAAACAAAAGACTTGCAAACTATTTTCTTGCCATTAAAACAAACTAACGCTCTGGTTATATACAACACGTGATATCTTAATCCCCAAGGTATTAGGATATATCTTTAACTTAAAAGTATTATAAGTAGATAAATACGACATGAAGATAATCCTTTCGAGACTTAGGATTATCTTCCTAATACTCCCCCTCAAGTTGGAGAGTGAAGATCCTTGACTCCCAACTTGGATGACAAGTACTCGAACTGAGGACGACCAAGAGCTTTAGTAAGAACATCGGCAACTTGATCTTTGGAATGAACAAATGACGTTGAAATGAGGCCAGCGAGAACAGCATCGCGAACACTGTGACAGTCACGCTCCAAATGTTTCGTACGCTCATGAAACACTGGATTCGCCGCAATATGCATAGCTGCCTTATTATCACAAAAGAACGGAACAGGTTTGGTAACTGGAACACCAAGATCTTTCGAGATGTTGATGACCCACTTAATTTCTTTTGTTGCAGAGCCCATAGCTCTGTACTCAGCTTCAGCGGAAGAAAGAGACACAGTCTTTTGCTTCTTTGTTTTCCAACACACAGGTGAGCCACCAAGAAAGACAACATGAGCACTCAACGAACGACGAGAAGTAGAGCAGTTACTCCAATCTGCGTCCACGTACAACGAAAGGTCCAGGTTTGGATTTGAAGACAAAAGAATTCCTTGACCTGGACACCCTTTCAAAAACTTGACCACTCGAATAGCTGCATGCCAGTGATCCTCACGAGGTGATTTCATAAACTGAGACAACAAATGGATCGCATAACACAATTCTGGACGAGTATTGGCTAGATAGACAAGCCTGCCGACGAGCCTTCTATATTGTTTAGGATCAGCCAACAGTGGACTCTCGTCTGCGGCCAAGTGGTGATTTTGTTCAACTGGTGTTGCGACTGGACGAGCATTGTTGAGACCAACATCAGAAATAAGATCCAAAGTATATTTTCGTTGAGATAGCACCATTCCTTCAGAAGAACGTGCGACCTCAATACCAAGAAAGTAACGAAGTTTACCAAGATCCTTCATCTTGAAACACTGACTTAGATACTTCTTGAATTTAGACATGAGTTCCATACAGTTCGTTGCAAGTATGAGATCGTCAACGTACACAAGCACTCGAACTTCTTTATCTCCTTTTGTATAAGAAAACAGAGAGTAGTCATAGTACGACTGGACAAAACCAAACTTGATGAGTGCGGACGATAATTTAGAGAACCAACACCTAGGTGCTTGACGTAAACCATAGATAGACTTGTTTAGACGACAAACTTTAGAAGGATCGGAATGTGTGAAACCTGGGGGAAGCCTCATGTAAACTTCTTCTTTAAGATCACCATGGAGAAACGCGTTGTAGACGTCCATCTGATGGACTTCCCAACCTTTTGCAGTGGCTAAACGAAGGAGAAAGCGCACTGTGTTCATCTTAACAACAGGAGCAAACGTCTCTTGAAAATCATCACCTTCCTTTTGATTGTTGCCACACGCTACTAGTCGAGACTTGTGACGCCGAATTGTTCCATCAGTGTTGTATTTGTTGCGATAAACCCACATACAAGGAATGGCTTTCTTGCCGGGTGGAAGAGAGGCAATATCCCAAGTCCCATTCTCCTCTTGAGCAACAATTTCTTCTTTCATGGAGTCACACCAGACCTGGTGTTTGATTGCCTCAGAGTAACGTTTTGGCTCATAACCCGTAGTGATAGCAGTTAGATACGCCCTATGAGATGTTGAAAATTTGAGGTTAGTAACATAATTACTTACTGGATAGAGAATTTTACCTTGGATTGTCTCAGAGAACGATGAAGAGGAGCAGTTGGGAACGAGATGGGTTTCTTCAGAAGCTTCGTGACACTGAACATGGTGAGACACGTAGTCTTGAAATTTAACAGGCGGAGCTCTGTGTCGATGACCACGACCCAAAGACTCAATCTCAGCGATGTTTTCTAAAGTTTCTAAGGGAACTGCGTTAAGATCTGAATCAAGTCTTTTAGTTATAGACCTTTCCTTAACCTGATCAGAGTTATCTGGCGATGATGCAGAGTACTCTGTTTGAAACGAAACAGACTTGTCTGTTTGAGGTGAGGAAGGAGAAACCGGTGTAGACGAGGACACAACAGTTTCGCCACTGCTCCCCCTTACGACGGCAACTGGAGACTCGTTGACGATCCAGTCATCGTCAGATGACAAAGGTAGAACCGGAAGAGAATCTCTAGGTTGGTCCGTGATTACCATTTGTTTGGCAAAGGGAAATTCATTTTCATGAAAGACAACATCACGTGAAATCAGAAATATTTTCTTGTCTAAATCATAAACTTTCCAACCTTTTTGATTGTGAGGATAACCTATAAAGACACAGCGACGACTTCGCGAGCTGAACTTGTCCTTGTCTCGAGCTCGATGGTGAACAAAACACAAACACCCGAAGACTTTGAGTTGATCATAAGATGGCTTTGTTCCATACAAGACCTCAAACGGAGATTGATTGTTGAGCACAGCCGACGGTGTTCTGTTGATGAGATATGCAGCCGTTAAGATTGCTTCTCCCCAAAATTTTATAGGCAAGGCTGACTGAAACAACAAAGCTCGTGAAACGTTGAGAATGTGTCTGTGTTTCCTTTCAACACGACCATTCTGTTGCGGAGTGGCTACACAGGATGTCTGATGCACAATACCGTTTTCTCTAAAGAACTGAGCCATACACATAAACTCAGAACCGTTGTCGCTGCGAACTGTTTTGACTTGCTTAGAAAACTGTCTCTCTGCCATTGTACAGAAATTTCTAAGAATTGTTTTGACCTCTGACTTCTCAAGAAGAAGGTAAGTCCATACCGTACGAGAGAAGTCATCGACAACAGTAAGAAAATATGAGGAACCAGACGAAGAACGCGTGCGATATGGACCCCATACGTCGCAGTGAATAAGTTGAAAACACTCAGAAGTTTTATTTAAACTGTCATAAAAAATCTCTCGAGTCTGCTTAGCTTGGAAACAAATGTCACAAGGACTTTGAGAAGCAGACTTATTTGAATCAAACAACAAAGGTAAAGAAGATAACACTGAAAACGAAGGATGTCCCAGACGTAGATGCCACTGAAACTGATCAACTGATCGAACACTTGAACCAGCAACATGAACTCTCGCAGTCATGACATCCTTGAAGAAATAAACCCCATCCCGTTCTTCACCTGCTCCAATCAGGGTCCTCTTGAAACGATCCTGTAAAACCAGCAAAGTATCAGTTAGTACGGCAAAGCACTTCTCTTGTTTAAGTAACTTTGATACTGATATCAAAGAGCAGTTGAGATTTGGAACAAACAAAACATTCGAAAGAACAATGTTTTTAGAAATACGAAAGCTGCCAACGTGTGTGGCATAAGTTCGATTTCCATCTGCAAAACCAACTGGACAAGAAGGGATGGGTTTAACATCATCTAGAAACGTGAGCTCTCCAGTCATATGATGCGAAGCTCCCGTATCAAGTATAAGATCTCCATAACTTTTCTTACCAGTTAACCTATCAGAAGTTTTGGACCTTTCATTTAGCAACTGAGTAAGAGTTTTCCATTGATCATCTGTGAAAGCGGGAAATGTCGAGGCGTTAGAGGAAGTGGCATGAGCATTACGGGCTCCAGTGTTTTTATTCGGATCTGTAGTAGAGACTCCTCGACCACGACCACGGGATGATCTGCTTTCTTTCGTCGGAGACCGCTCCTCCCACCAATCTGGGAATCCCACTAACTGCCAACAATTGGTCTTATCGTGTCCTTTGCGTCCACAGTGTGAACACTGACTACGTCTTGCAGAACTGGGACTGTTGCTTGTTTCAGAATACTCTTTCTTAGCCACAAAACCAACCGCACTCTGCTGCGACTCTCTATCCTTAGCCGAAGTAAGACGTTGTTCTTCACGCATAACTTTGGCATAAGCATCACCAAGATCAATGTGTGTGTCGCTAGCAATGATCCCTTGACAAACACCTCCAAAACGAACCTCATCTAAGCCCATCAGAAATTGATGCACCTTTTCTTCTTCTCGTTCTTTTTCATAGATTGCGGCTGCACTGCAACTGCAAGGAGGAAGAGGCTTTTATGTGTCTAACTCTTCCCAAAGTTTAGCTAAGCGACCGTAGTAGTCCATAACGGACTGACCATCTTGACGACATCTTGCTAATTGTTCTTTAAGAAAGTGGACTTGAACTTTATTACCGACAGAGAACCTCTTCTTCAAATTGTCCCAAAGTTTATGAGAATCTGAGATAAAGGTAACTGTGGAACGAACTCGTGCTTCAATAGACGAACGTATCCAACCTACAATCATTGAATTGACTGAAGACCAGATCTCAAACTCAGGATCTGTAATAGATGGTTTTGATATTGTCCCATCAATAAAACCTAATTTGCGTTTTGCTCTTAACGCATTAACTAACTCCGTGGACCACTCATTGTAGTTATCACCGGTGAACATCACAGAGGTGATAAGCGCTCCAGGATTGTCTGAAGCATGTAACGAATACGGAGTTGGCTGACCAGAACTCGAACTAACTTGCTCCACCGGAGCTTTGCTGCTTTTCGTAGCAGAAGAATCATCATCGCCTGCCATCAACTTGATGTGCTAGAGTGCTTCGTTAAAAAAAAAAAAAAAATTTAGGTTTCAGGATTGCTCTGCTCTGATACCATGTAAAGTAAGAAACAAAAGACTTGCAAACTATTTTCTTGCCATTAAAACAAACTAACGCTCTGGTTATATACAACACGTGATATCTTAATCCCCAAGGTATTAGGATATATCTTTAACTTAAAAGTATTATAAGTAGATAAATACGACATGAAGATAATCCTTTCGAGACTTAGGATTATCTTCCTAATTAATTTTTGTGTGAAAGGGTAATATGCTTCCTCTTGTGTTTCTTGTCCTCATCAATCCTTCAAAACTTTCTACTATACTATACTACTCTTGTCCTAAGAATAAATACTTATCCTTCCAAGACCCAACCTTAAAGCACCATCTTCTTTCGATGGGTGGTGTGCTATATGTTCCCTCCTCCATACTTTGTACACCTTTGCCATTTGTGCCTCATTCCATAATATAGCTCCTGGCTCTACCAACCGTAAGTATCTCTATGATTTTTATCAATAATATTAAGAATCTTATTATTCTGCTTCTTCCAAATGTATCAATGGATCTAAGAAAATAGGTGATAAACTATGTGAGGTGCAATCTTCCTAATCAAATAATTTGTATCTTTATACACGGATTTTATAAGAAAAATACATGGGTTCGTTGGAACCTTGGAGGGAGCCCATACATGTATGGATGGAAGCAAGGTTCTAAAAATCGGTTTAGGCGGCAACTTGGTTATATCCGAAACGATTTTCCTAAAATCCGATTAATACTAATTTATACGATTCATATCGATTTAAACTATTTAAAATTAGTTAAAATCGGTTAAAGTCAATATAATTAGTCTAAATATGTTAATTTAAGTAATAATGTTAGTATAAATCCACAAACTTGTCTAATTTCTTTTATTTTGTATATCTAATTTTGATAATTTATCACAATAATTTTTATTTTATTTAAAAAATAATATATTTCATATAAATGTCACCTTTATATATATAAAATAAACCAATAATTTCTTAATGCCTAGGTCTCGCCTAGGCTCCGAATAATCCGCCTAGTCGCTAGTCCTCTGTAAAGCGTTTAGTTATTGTCTAGCGATTTCTTGAACTACATTCAAAGAATACATGGTTAATCGTTTCCTCCTCTGCTCCACATCTTTCACACTGTTTAAGGGTTTGAACCAAAATTTCTAGATGGATAGGGTAGACTTTGATTCTTCGTCGCCGTAGTAAATAGGAGAGAAAATAGAATTTCTTTCTTCGTCTTAAAAAAAATAGGAGTCACACTTTATCCTGTGAATTTTGAGATTCCTCCTTACTGATAAGCAACTAAAAACAATTTTCCAAAAGAAATATTTCAACTTTGGAGGACACTTGATTTTCCATGATTAAGCTTGCAAAGATTTAGTGTATGGACCAAACGCTGGTGTGTATCTTGCACAATCCGAGTAAAGTCGTTCTATTTCATATCCAAACTTAACCGTGTACCTGCCTAACTGTGTAAAATGTCATATGTCTTCATCTATGGACTGAATTCGATTTAATGGAATACTCTCAATAATTGTCGCATCTTCTAAATCAACCAAAGTCCAAATCACATGTGTATTCCACATATATGATGTAGGATCGATGAGTTGATCTATCATAAATGCACAATCAGTATGATATGATTTGATTTATTTTTTTGTTGGTTTCGAGCGATTAACTGAAATCCATGGATCGTTCTATGTTGATATAGATTTATGTTCTCACTCTTTTAGTTAGTTTTTTACCAACCAGAGATCTAACTTGATAATACTTACCATTTTATATTCTTGTATCAATACATTTGGATTATACGACAACTATAAATTTTTCGGTTATAACAATTTTACGTATTATAGGAAACTAAAAAAAAAGGAAACTAAAGTTTTTTTGGTGCCGTATTAGTGTCTTAGAATTAGAGTATTCCATGAGAATAAATATGGTCATGTGTAATTTAGTGAACACTTTTTTTTAGTAAGACACTTCTGCTTTTGTTTGTAGACTGTATAGTGTCTAGTGTGGCTCACGATTATTGGTAACAAATCTCTAGTGATCCTGTTATTATTTAAATGATCGTAGTTTTAGATAAGCTTAGTTTTATACTAGATTATATATAAAACTGGACATACATTTGGATCATACCAAATTAATATTATATTTGTCCCATGATTCGAACGGCAGTATTTGTATATTTCCTCAGAAATAAAATTCAGTGACAAAAATGATTGGAATATTAGATTAAATTATGAAAAATAGATAAAAGAACAAGATGATACTTTACAACTACCCCATTCTTGTTATGTTCATTATTATATTCGTTGGGAATGTTAACCAAAAACAACTCCGACAAGTGTAGTTTTGATATTTTTCTATATAAGTTTGTCAACTTTGCTAATCTCAGGATATGCGTTGCAATTGCTCTCTCTCTCTCTCTCTCTCTCTCTCTCTCTCTCTCTCTCTCTCTCTCTCTCTCTCTCTCTCTCTCTCTCTCTCTCTCTCTCTCTCTCTCTCTCTCTCTCTCTCTCTCTCTCTCTCTCTCTCTCTCTCTCTCTCTCTCTCTCTCTCTCTCTCTCTCTCTCTCTCTCTCTCTCTCTCTCTCACACACACACACCCCCCACACACACATATATCTCATACACATATATACATATATTGCCGAGATCAAGTATTTTGTGTTATTCATCAATGAACTCTCGTACAATTTTTACACAACAAAGACAAAGCTATCGTATGCTTAAGAATACACAAATAAGGAATGAAGTTAATCTAAATAATACATATCGTAATTATCTAAATTTTAATTTCATCATTACCTAATATTTGCCCATCAAGATGAAGCGTGGAGATCTCGAATGTCCATCTTGCGTAGTAGATAAATGAACTGTCGATAAGAAAGAGTCTTTGTTAAGATGTCGGCCAGTTGATTAGTAGTCTTGACATGAGGAGTAATAATAGAACCATCTTGAACTGCATCTCGTATAAAATGACAATGGACCTCGATTTTTTTAGTTCTTTCATTAAAACGGGGATAGCTGCTATATGAATCACAACCTTGCTGTCACAAAACAAATACACATGTTCCTTCTGTTGAATCCAAAATGCTTCCAATAAATCCTTCGTCCACTTAAGCTCAATCAGAGTCATTGCCATCACTCCGATGGACGAGAAACAACCTGCTGTTTCTTTGTTTTCCATGCGAAAACAGTGTCACCTAACATCACCAAATACCCAGTCAAAGAACGTCTAGTTAAAGGAAAAGCTGCCCAATCCTAATTGCAGTAAGCTATTATACACATATCATTGTTAGCGCTTAAAAATATTCCTTGTACAGGAACTCCTTTTAAATAACAAACCAAACGCAACACATCATTCTAATGCTTATGTCGAGGCTGCTGGAGAAACTGCGCCAATGTGTGCACCGCATAACTAATCTCTGGTTTGGTCACAGCCAGATATACTTTTCTGCCA
This sequence comes from Moricandia moricandioides, assembly GCA_905132885.1. Lineage (NCBI taxonomy): Eukaryota > Viridiplantae > Streptophyta > Magnoliopsida > Brassicales > Brassicaceae > Moricandia > Moricandia moricandioides. Next base: position 71,722 of record CAJHQQ010001317.1, read on the forward strand.
ACTAACCGTTTGTATTTAGATGGTTCAGTAAAGAAAGCTCCCACACCATCAGCCAACATGTTGTTCTGTTCCATCGGAGTAAGAGATGGTTTAGAGCCCAACAGTCCACATTCTTCTACTATGTCAAGAGCATAGTTATTCTGAGACAAATAGATACCTTCCTTTCCTCGAGACACCTCAATACCCAGAAAATATTGCAACACCCCCAAGTCCTTCATATGAAAACATCGACTGAGATATGACTTGAAAGAAGAGATAAGCTGAGAGTTATCACCACCAAAAATCAAGTCATCAACAGAGACCAAGACAAACATTATAGAGCCACCACGACAAAGAGTGAAGAGAGAATAATCCTTGTGATTTTGTTTAAAACCAAAATCGAGAAATGCCTTAGAAAACTTGGAAAACCAGCACCTTGGTGCTTGACGAAGACAATAGATGGCCTTTTTAAGTTTTCAGACTCGTGTATTCCCTAGAGTAGAGAAACCAGGAGGAAATTTCATGTAAACTTCCTCCTATAAGTCACCAAGAAGAAATGCGTTGTGCACATCCATTTGATAGAGCTCCCAACTCTTTTCCGCAGCCACTTCAAGCACAATACGATCTGTTTTCATTTTAAACACATGCGAAAATTTTTCTTTATAGTCAATTCCTTCCTCTTGACTATTGCCAAGAGCCACACGTCTTGATTTATGTCAAATTATTGTGCCATTCATATTATATTTAATCTTCTACAGCCATTTGCATCTTGTCACTTGTTTTCCGGGAGGTAAGGCAGTGATAATCTAAATATCTCTATCTTCTAAGGCAATCATCACATGTTTCATTAATCCTCTTTAAAATTTATGTTTAACAACCTCGTTATAAGTAGTTGAATCGACAATTGAAGTGATAGCTGCTGAAAATGATTGCATAGAAGGAGAGAGTCGATGAAAAGAGAGATAATTACTGAGAGGATAAAAAATCATAGCTGAAGACTTTGTAGGAGAAGGCGTAGATAGGGGTTTATCATTTGTCTTTGCATTATGTGTAACATACGGAGCCAGACAAACATAGATCCTCTTCTCACGTCGACCTCTCCCCAGAGAATCATCCACTGGCGGGATAACTGTAGTAGGTTCATCTAAACTTTCTGAATCAACACTAACTCCCCCTTTCATAGAACTCAGTGTCTCCTTATCTGGAGAAGAAACCAGAGAAACTGTTGGATACTCAAGTTCATATATCGCTGGATGAGGAGTGGAATCATGGGGAACAGAAACATCAACATGCTCCATAAATGGGAATTTGTCTTCATGAAATATCACACTATGTGGACAATTTTTTTTTTGTGTCACGTGTACACACAATCCATCCTTTCTGTCATATAGGATATCCTAGAAACACACACTTGGAGCTTCTAGCATCAAATTTATCTTGTCCTCGTGAAATATGTCTCGCATAATAGAGGGAGCCAAACACTCTCAAATGATCATACGTCTGTGGTACTCCGTATAGCAGCTCATAAGGGATTTTTTTTTCAAGTAAAGGTGTTGGAGTTCTATTTATTAAATATGTAGCAGCCATCATACTTTCAATAACTTCTTTAGTAGATATCCCTAAAACAATAAAGCATGTGCGACATTCAAAATGTGCATGTGTTTTCTCTCAACACGTTTATTTTTCTGAGGCATTTCGACACAATAAGTTTGATGAACAATGCCCTTCTCCGCAAAAAAAACTTTCGACAAATCAATTCGGATCCATTATCACTTCGAACAACTTTGACATGCTTCTGAAATTGTGTGTTCCACGAATGCACAAAACGTTTTTAAGGCATTCAGAGCTTCTTTCTTTTCAAGTAATAGAATCGTCCAAACTGCCCTTGAGAAGTCATCTACAATGGTGAGAAAATATCGTGCCCCTTATGTCGATGTTTCTCTATAGGGTCCCCACAAATCACAATGAATTAACGAGAAAGAATCAATGGCTTTATTAAGATTGTTTGAAAATGTATCACGAGCTTGTTTAGCTCTGTGACAAACACCACAAGATTGTTCGGAATCTCCAACACTGCTAGTAAAACCATCGACAAAAGCTAAAACAGAAAGCACCCTAGATGAAGGGTGTCCAATTTGATGATGCCAAATATCTCTAGACTGCGTTTTCCTCACATATCCAGCTTGAACTGCAACAGCTCTTTCATAATGATAAGCCCCATTACGCTCTTTACCCGCTCCAATCAAACTCTTCAAAACGAGATCATGTATCACACAAAATTGTTTAATAAACAAGAAAAAGCTAGCAACATCAAGCAGTATCTGAGCAACAAATATGAGTGTGATAGAAAGACAAGGTGCATAAAAAAATGTTGCAAGATAAGTCTCCCTCCAAGATTCAAACTGCCATGACTTGTAGCCCAAACTAGTTGGCCATTAGGTAAAGAGATAGAAAACAGAGAAATTGTTTGAACAGTAGTAAGAAAATTTAAGTCTCCCGTCATATGGTGAGACGCACCAGAGTCAATGATAATATCAAAACGACGATCCTTACCAATAAGCAATAGTTTTTCTTTCTTACCCGGAAGTTTGTCTAAGGAGTTGGTTTGTTGATTGTTTACAAGCTGAGCTAATGTAACCCATTGATCCGATGTGAGATTTGGAATCCATGTCACCTCTGATGAAGTCGACGCTTCACCCACCTGAGCATTGTATGTTCTAAATCCATAACCTCGACCACCACGGCCATGTCCATGATTGTTTGATCCTATGCCTTGTGCACCTTTGTCTGCACCACGTCCTAGTTCAGTAGTCTTGTTTTTATCCCACCAATCAGGAAAGCCAATTACTTGGAAACATGAACTTGTATCATGTCCTTGTTTCCCGCAGTGAGAACACACAGATGTTGGTCTGATGTAGCGAGTAGCTGCTGCTTGCAAACTGGTCCCTGTTGTTGAATTTTGATGTGGAACAGAGGCAGATGCAGAGGTCGCCGAGAATCCTACCACCGGCGTTTTATCATCAGAAATCCGCATTGCGTTCAAGTGTCTTTCTTCCTGAATAATCTTTGAGTATACAGAATCCAGATTCAGCACCATCTTTCTACTGAGAAGATTGGAGCGCGTTGTTCCATAACGAGAGTTATCAAGTCCCAAAGGAACTGATGTACTCTAATCTTTTCTTGCATCTTTTCAAACTTAACCATTGATGCACACTCCGCGTTGCCACAACAACACGAGAATCCTTTCTCAAAATCAAAAAGGTCATTCCACATAACCTTCAGTTTGCTGAAATACACTTTCACCGTTTCACCACTTTGTTTGCAGGCTGTAATATCTGCATGAAGCTGATGAATATAAGTATCATCATTCACGGAGAATCGTCTCTGTAAACTCCCCCGCATCGCCTTAGCACTATCCACCAAAGAGACTGATGGTCTAAGTTTAGGTTCAACACTGCTATAGATCCACCCTATGATCATAGCGTTAACCATATCCCATTTTTCTTGTTCATCCGGTCGATTCAGAGTTCCATCAATGAAACCAATTTTATCTTGGTTCGGAGTGAGTTTAACATCAACTTCGACCACCTTTCATAATTTCCTCGATTCAAAAGAATTGGAGTCTGAACTTGACCCGCACTATTAGAAGGATGTAAGTAGTATGGAGAAAAAAGTCTATCTTGAGTCGCTGGAATAGCTCCTGCAGTGCTCGTTATTGCAATAAATTCGATCTCAACCATTGTTCTTAAAGATTATTAGAACAAATTGCAAAAGAGAAACAAAATTTTTAGTATTTCGGATCTTGCTCTGATACCATGCCAAGATCAAGTATTCTGTGTTATTCACCAATGAACTCTCTACGAGTATTTATATAACAAAGTCGTAGCTATCGTATCTTTAAGATATACACGTTTAAGGAATGAAGCTAATCTAAATAATATATATCGTAATTATTTAATTTTAATTTCATCATTCAATACTATTTTAACTAAAACTTCTTTTAAATAGTTTAATCTCCAACAATGGAGTAAATGTTCCATACAAAAGATAGCAAATCCAAAATGACCAAAAGAATTACTGCTACAACAATCAAACGAAAAATAAAGATCTATAATAAAAAAAGTTTTGTTTTTTTTAGATTGTGGAATTCGAAAAACTTCCTAACATGTAGCAATTTTTATTGATGTTTCTCGTCAAAGATGTTTTTTATCATTTCGTTAAACTCAATTTCACCGCAAGAAACAATATGACCTTAAAAAGTCATTGGGCCTATCTACATAATGTGCTAAACTTTCTAATATAAATTATTTTCTTACAATTGGTGGTCTGTAAAGCAATGTCTTACAAACATTATTATCGGTCTGTTAATATTGCTATACCACTCTACGGAGCTCTCAACTTTTAAACGTGGCCCTAGCTCATTCCCTTCAACTTCTCCGTCGTCGTAACGCTGCATAGTTTTGTCATTCAGTCCACAAACCCCACTACGTCCTCTTCAATGCTACTTTTATTTCACCTTGAGCAGTTACTTTGTGTGTATATGTGAACCTTATAGGAGAAAGGTTGATATCAATTTCTTCCACCAATTTGTAGTGCTTGCATTCTTCCCAACTTTGTTTTGATGAGTCGAAAGCAGGATATTGTAAACAGGTTGTTCGGACACGACTACTTTGTTATTGGGAGGCCATGAACCTTAAGAAAGTGGATGAGCTGATGGGCGTCAATATGCTACTGATCAATGAGAAGGTTTGATGTTTCATAATTTCGATTTCCAGTTTGACATTATGCTTTTATTGAAGAAATGGTTCTCTGCCTTTCTTCTTCTCAGTTTACGCATAACCAAGCGTCTATCAGTGTCCACCTTCTTAACACCTTAAACCACATCTTAAAGCAAGGAGCACTTTATGAGCTTAGTGTTTCTGATGTTCCAAGAAGCAACCCCAACTACAGGTTCTGCAAAACACCTATTGCGATTAGATTTACGGAACAAACTGTATTTGTTCCCATAGCTGAAACGATGGGACGTATCCCGACCGAGAGTTTTCGGTTCCAGAAATACGACCAACTCATGTTATTGGCCACCACCAACACATATTTTGCAGGTCTGCCTCTAATTTTAGATATCCCAGGAAAGTATTCTTAATCCTAATGTTTGTTTGCAGATATCGTGATGGTAGTTAGAGGCATTCAAACAACTATCTAGATAGAGGCCCACACTACTCACCGAATCATGGTCAGTATTGAAAGGTTTATGAGAAATCTCAAAAATTGATTTTGTTCACCACTTTATCAAACATAGGTTTCTGATGCAGAGTCATGACTAATACTTAAACTATTTTATGTGCAGCGAATTCACCGTATGTCTCAGTGTTTTTGACAGCCTTGAGATGCACCTGAACGAAATTTAGTCACCTCTGGTGATGAAACTACGGTGGTTGTCCAAAAATATCAACCCTAATTTAGTTGGAGGTAAAACATACACAAAAATTGTACAAAAACTTCATCTCAGTTGTTTAGATGGTTATTCTATAGTTAGTTGGAGGTTAAACGGTCAGTAGGAAGTGTTAGACATGTAAATTCAGTTGTCTGGCTTATTCTAGGCCGACATGTCCTCATTACAACCTCTGCCAGTCATGTTTGAAAAAAAATCAATATTTTAAAAGAAAATCAAAAATTTATTATTAAAAAAAAGTATTTTCAAAATATTATTATTTTTAAATAATTATTTTCAAAAAAATATTTTTCAAAACTTTTTTTTTCTTTTTCGAAAATATATATTTTTAAAATAATTATTTCAAAAATAATTTGCTTTTTGAAAAAAAAAAAATTCTTTAAATAATTATTTTGAGAAAATATTTAATTAATTAATGATATCAAGTTAAATGGGTAATAGGGTCCCATTAGTTTTTACGTAAAAGCCATTTAATAAATAAATGTTAATAGAACTATCCATTTAAGCTCCGTTAAACTAAATGAGTTTAAATGGACCTTTATTAATAGTGAAAACTCATTTAAAACCCATTAATAAAACTCATTTTAACATCTTTATAACAGAAAATTATATTTGATCGAAACAAAAAATTTGGCCCTTATCAAATTGTTTAGTTTTCGATTGTTAAGAATCAAATAATTTTGTTTACTGATGGGTCGGTCCAATTTTCTTTCATTTTATGTCGATGAGCTCAACAAGATTGGGCCAAAGCATCTGTTAATTATGGGCCTAAAGTATGGGTCAAAAAAACCTTTTGAATCTGAATCCATAATTGTTACGATGTATAGTTTCTCTTTTGTTTGACAAAGTCGTCGATAGATTCTAAGAAAAAAGAACTGGTTATCTGATTTACAACCAATTGATGTCGGGATCCTCTAATCTGAGATTCACTTTCACCTCAGTTTATGGCTTGTTTTGTTAAATTCTCTCTCCGGTTCTCGGTTTGGTGATCACGTTATGCACATCATTGCTCTGTTTTCTTTATCGCTGAATCTTCTAGATGAAGAATCATTCGCTTCTAAAAAAGAAAATATCTATAAACCAACTTATTTCTGTTGCCAAACAAAATTATGGGTAAAAATATATCCATAAATTTATGAAAAATATATTCTCAAACATATTCAACAATAAAAAGTAATTTGATCCGATTTAAAAAAATAAATAAAATATTTTACATCTTTTCAAATCAGAATTTTGAATCATATTCAATCACTTTAAACTTACAGTATAAATTCAAATATTTTTCAAGATTTCTAATTATGAAAAAAATAATCAGATACATATTTATCTTAAATCCTCTTTTAAAAATGATTAAAACTATTGTTAATAAATAGATTAAAAAAACTATTAGCGATTTTTATATCAGTTTATTTTAAAAATAAAAATAAAATCTTAAACTTTCTATTTAAAATAAAAATTATTATTAGAGAGTTAAGATATACATTACATGGAAATTAAATCTTTTTATGGCTTACAACTAAGAAATATATTATTAGATATTTAAGGTATTAGAATGCATATAAATTAAATAGGAATTGAATCTTACATGTAAACATATTACTATTTTTTTTATTAAATTAACGGAAAATCAACAAACATATAGCTATGTTTTTCTTAATATATTTGTGGCATAAACTTTACATGTAAGTGTAGATTTATTTAGTACATGAATTCATGATTTTAGATTTTAATAAGAACATTTAGAAAAATTATTTAATCTTTATACCAATTGAAATATCTATATAGACGAGAATGTTCAAAAAATGATCTAATTCTTAATGAACATGAGTGTTAATCAGCCATATATTTATTTAAAATGTTTATAGTGTTAGATTTTTAAAATAATCATATAAAATTAACTTAAAAACCATATCAACTATATATATGTGTGTGTGTGTGTGTGGTTTGTCTAAACTTTTTACTTTTTATTTCACTGATTATTTTTTGTAATGTTTCCGAGTTCTTTATTTGCTAAAATTATTAGGTTATTTATTTCAATATTTTGCATTTTAACCTCTAATAACCCACATGGTAAATGACTCCAGACAATAATAAATTAAAAAAAAAATATTTTGTAATTTCAAAAATTATTAACATGTCATATTATTTTTAGAAAATATTATTTTTGTAATCGTGTACTATTATTTTTAGACAAATAATATTATACGGATGTGAGAATTTCATGTAATATTAATTGACTGATACATAGAAATCAATTTTTTTTTAATAATACATAATACATAAATTTTATCAGAAGGTAAAATAATAATTAAAACATATATTAACTATTTTATTATGGTTGTTCAGATAAATTTAATAAATTACTAAAAAACCATACATATACTTTTAAAATAATAAATAATAAATATATTAAAATATATAAAATCTGTTTATTTTAAAAATATCTGAAAAATAATTCCACATTTAGTTTTTAAAATAAAATTATAGCTTGGAAATAACATAAAAATTCTTATAATATATTAAACATTTAAAACTATATGTATCCGCGAATTCGTACGCAAACACCTAGTTATATCTTAAATTTGTGTACATTCAGTCAAAGAATGTATGTGTAGACGATGCGAAAGATGATCATATGGTAAAAATAAATTGGGGTGTTTTAAATGTTTGTATAATGAAAATTCTAATAATGTAAATTTACATTACAATTTTTGGTGGAACTCATTTTGTTCAGATAAATTTAATAAATTACTAGAAAAACCATACATATACTTTTAAAATCATAAATAATAAATATTTAAAGATATAAAATCTGTTTATTTTAAAAATATCTGAAAAATAATCCACATTTAGTTTTTAAAATAAAATTATAGCATGGAAATGACATAAAAATTCTTATAATATATTAAACATTTAAAACTATTTGTATCCGCGAATTCTCAGGCAAAATCCTAGTTATATATTAAATTTGTGTACATTCAGTCAAAGAATGTATGCATAAACAAAGCGAAATATGATCATACGGTAAAATAATTCTGGGTGTTTTAAATGTTTGTATAATGAAAATTCTAATAATGTAAATTTAGATTACAATTTTTGGTGGAATTCATTTTGTCAACATTTACATTGTCTATTTTAAATGATTTAATAATAATATATAGATATATTATTTAAATGATTTAATAATGATAATATTAAGATCTCTAAAATTCTTTATTTGTTAAGAATATAATTTAGCTATAGTAATAAACTAAATAAATAAATACAATACATGTATCTTGAAAAAAACATTTTCGAATCTTTTTGATAATCTAAATTAATTTTGTTAGATTCAAAACTGAATCATGTATGGATGTTACAATTCATTCTTACTCACTGAGCGCATTGTCGTTGTGCACACAACATGTCTTAAGATGCTGAGATGGCTAACTAGCTCTGATGCAACTTCTAGCGCTGATCGCTCACTGTTAATAAATCTCCCACGTCTACTCACTGGGCTCATGGCCCCATTCCGTACTATGGTGATGCGGTAATTTTTTGGAAGCTCAAACAAGTTGTTTATTGAGTCTGCAATTATCACATGATTTTTCTTTGTGTTTTAGCCTCACTCACAGGATACCGAGAATGAATTCTTAGTAGGTTACCGAGTTTTTCACTACTCCAGCTAAATCACGTGTAACTCTAGAGTTCTAAACGGACATGTGACAGAAAAAGTAAGTACAATTTGTTGGTTAACTTGGGTTGCAACTCAAAAATTTATGAATTATATACTTGGATAATGATTGAATCGTCATGTTTTCCTTAAAGAGTATTTCGACCCTATTCCAAGCCTTGGGTTACATGAAATCCTTTTGTAAGATAAGACAATCAAAATCCCACTCTTAATCTAGACTAAGATACAAGAGAAACAAAAATAACTTTAGTGTTTATATGTGTTTCTTCGATGATCTTTGAAGAATGAATCATTTTCTCTCTTACCCTGTTACGTTCTTACTAACTATTAGTTTCTCATATTTTCTATCTCATTTCCCAGTGCCTACATTTCTTATACAAAGAGTCAAGAGTTGCAACGGTTAAACCAACAGTTGCAACGGTTAAACCAAAAGTTGCAAAGGTTAATGAAGAGTTGCAATGTTTAGCAAAGAGTTACAATGGTTAATCACCAAGGTGTGCAAATATCAATATGGTTATTACAAAAAGTTATGATCATTAATAGTTGTAATTATTCATATAAACAATTGCAATAGTTCATATACAACATTGCACCGTTTCACTTAAATAGATAACACGTTTTATTGATATAGGTAGTTAAACATATTTTTTAAGCATTTCAACATATAACATAAATCAAAATGTTACAAATATATTCTTAAAGGTAAAAAGCTAAAGGCAACCTTTGGAGATGAATTTGACAAATATGGTAACTTTACCTCAATGTAAAAGTTAGTGTAACATTTCTCGCATGTTGTCATTTTTAGGTGAGGATTGCTTGCACTAGTTTTTAGTTTTTAGTTTTTGGATTTTGATATTGGTTTTTTGGTTTTTCTATGTTTTTTTAAGAAACATGTAATACATTATTTTAAAATAATACAAAAATATAAATAAAACATTTAAGCTACTATTAAAATTTTATTAAAATATAATGATTATTATTTAAAAATACAAAATACATTAACATGTTTTATTTATTATATTTTTAAGAAAAATATATTATACTAAATTATAAATCATAAAATATCTTTAAATCATACAACATTAAACTATGAAAATTATGTATAAAATATTTTGTATAAATAATTTAAATTATAAAATTTGAATAATTTTTTTTCGTTTTCAAGTTAATATAATATATTTATTAATGAAATTTCATGTTTTATAATTTAAGTTATTTTAATGCGTCTAATAATTAATAAAATTATTAAATAATTTATTTAAAGAAATAAATAACAAATTGTAATTAATTAATATTATATATAAGTAAATAAAATTATTTTGACATGAAACACAAAAATAAATTATTACACAGTATTTCTTAAATGATATATTTTGTACCAAAAATTATATTAGACTTTTATCTTTATAAAGTATTATTATTTAATTATTAGTTAATTAAAATGTATCATTTTGGAGAAAAATCGTTTTTATTATTAAAAACCCACAAAAATGGGTCTTTGGTCTTTCTTCATAAATTGACTAAAAATTTTAAAAACTAGTTTCCCTAAATTTTAGGGAATCTATTTACTAAAAAACTTAATTGGTTTTCACAAAAACCAAAATCTTGATTGTATAAATACTAATTTTTGGGAAAAAAAAACAAAAACTATTTCAGAAACTACAAACTTGGTAAATAAAACGATAACATGGTACGTCTTTGTCTAAGTAATTTTCAATTTCATTGCTAGTTTCTGTTTGTCAGTTTTTAATTATTTGTTTTCATAACTGGTATCGGTTAGTGGTTTATAAATACTTTGACTTCGAATAATAACAACTCTATAATATTATTTGAGAAGTTAATTTTATATATGTCACATTCACGCTAACTTTTAAGCCGGTTAAATACAGAAGTGTCTTTAATAAATTAAAAATATTTCATCTAATTAACATTACTAACACTGATTTTCCTTTTTACTTTGTAATTCTTTTAATTAGAATTTTAATTTTAGATTCCTTTAATCCAAATAACATATAAAATAATTTTTTATATAAATTATAAAAAAGAGTTTAAAAGAAGAACATATATTTATATATAATGTGTTTCATAAAAATGAAAGTTAACAATTGTTGTATTAATAAAAAATAATGTTTCTACTAAAATATAATCTTAAGCAACATAAACTATATTTATAAGTAATAAAATATTTTTCTTATATCTGTCTATTTTCTTAGATAATTAAGAAATAATTTTTATTTTTATTTTTTTTCTTTTTCTTTGTACAATCCAATATACTCATAATAAAAGTACATACAAATTTAAATTTTTACGTTTACTATTATTTAAAATAATTTTCAGTTTACCTATTTAATCTTAACGTATAAAATTACTTGGATTTTACAAAATATTTAATTATTTTGATGATAAATATGTGTTCATGAATTTTCAAAAATTTATCGGTTATTTTTTAGGGAGATTTGCTAAAAACAACCTAAAATTTCAATCTAAACCTAAAAGTGTACCCCAATTTCAATCAAATGCAAAACCAACCTACAAGGGTGATAAAAATACTATTTAACCCTTATGACCAAACAAAAAACAGAAGTGTATTTTACGTTTCTATCCTTTGTTAGTCTACACGTAACAGAAAGAAGTCTACATAAATGTAGACCTCGTACGAAGTCTATTCACTCGGTAGACTTGTTATGTAGTCTACACCATAATTTTATCTAATAATTTAATTTTAAAAATATATAAAAATAATTGTTGTAATATTTTTAACTAATCAATAATATAATGGATAATATGAATTAAAAAAAATAAAATTTTATCTAATTAAACATTTTTAAGGAACATATACTAATTTGGTAACCATGTCTTAAACAATGTTCAAGGGTTAGAAACAATAGGTTGTAACATGTTATGCCTTTTGGTAGTAGATTCCATAGGGTTAGATTTTAGATTTTGATTTTTTGGTTTTATTGACTTAAATCTGCTTATTAAAGTTTAGTGGTTTACATTTTGTATAATTTTGATATTTGAAAAAGTAATTTAAACTGTTTGATGATCAAACAAAACATTTAGGGTTTGAGATTTGTGGTTTAGGGTTTCGTAGACATATTATATAATCTAAATAGTAGTAGACCTTTTTTCAGTCTATCCGGATTGGTGTTTAAAAAAAACTCCTAAATATTTATAAAAAAATTAAATCATATATTATGACTATAAAATTAAAAGTAAAATAATTAAACATATTTAGTAAATCATATATTAAATTTCGTAAAAAAATAAAAGGAAAAAAAGAAAAATCGTTGTAGACTTTCTAAGAAGTCTACACACAGTTTAACCTAACCAGATTTAACCAATATAATTTGATGATCAAATAAAACATTTACGGTTTGAGATTTGTGGTTAAGGGGTTCGTAGACATACTATAAAGTCTACATATATAGATATAGACCTTTTTTTTAATCTACACACAGTTTAACCTAACCGGATTTAACCAATATAATTTGAGATTTGGGGTTTAGGGTTTGAGATTTGGGGTTTAGGGTTTGAGATTTCTGGTTTAGGGTATAGTAGACTTACAATTAAGTCTACTTATATGTAGACGTCTATTTCAGTCTACGTTAATTTGTGTTTAACAAAATAAATTATTTTAAAATTAAAATTAACTAAGCGGGAAGTGAAAATGAATTTTGGAGCCTATTTTTTCATATTGGCGCCAATATTTAGGGTATAGTAGATTTACAGTAAAGTCTACTTATATGTAGACGTCTATTTCAGTCTACGTTAATTTGTGTTTACCAAAATAAATTATTTTAAAATTAAAATTAACTAAGCGGGAAGTGAAAATGAATTTTGGAGCCTATTTTTCCATATTGGCGCCAATATGTAGGCGTCTATTTTAGTCTACATTAACCAATTTAACCTAACCGAAAAAATTACACAGTATATAAATACTTTTTTAGGGTTTTCTGGTAAAAAGAATCCTAATCACGCCGTTTAGATCTGAGGCGGTTTAGGGGGCGATTTTCGGTGAGATTTCCGGCGAACCCTCTTCGACTCCGTTTTCACATCCAGCCACATTCCTCTCGGAATCACCATTCACCACCACGACCATCACCACTATCCTCTCCCATCCTTCAGCCATCTCCACCTTGTCTCCTCCTCATCTCCTCGTCACCACCATTACTCTCCGCCTCGTCTCCTCCTCATCTCCACCATTACTTTCCGCCTTGTCTCCTCCTCATCTCCTCCTCGTCATCACCATTACTCTCCTCCTTGTCTCTCTCTCTCTTTATATGTGTTTATAAAGAGTCTCTGCATCTCTTATTGTTTTGATTAAAGTGTTCAATTTTCGTTCTAGGGTTTGTATATGTTCAATTTATTTGATGTAAATTGAAATGCATATGTCGTTGACGAAAATTGATGAAGTGTTATGAGTTAATACATGTTTGTAGAGTACAAGCATGTGTTGTGTTTTATTGATTTCTCTGGCTCTTTTTGTTGCAGGTTGCTCTTAAAATTTTACTGCAGACTACGGATTTGTAGACTTTTACTGTAGACTACGGATTTGTAGACTGTCTTATAGGTCTACATTAATTTAGACTGTCTTATAGGTCTACATTAATTTAGACTGAATATACAGTCTACATAGAAAAATCTATTAAAAATTGGATTTGTGTATTGTTTATTTTATGTTTCAGATTCTGTTTAGAGAAACCATTGATTGTTCATTATATTTTCGGATGCATTGTCTTAGATTCTGTATAGAGAAACACTAATTTTTTATTATATAGTTGGATGCATTGTCTTAGATTCTGTAAGTGTAACAGTTGTTTTAATTACACTCTAATGATCATCTCTTGTTCTTGCTTCAGGGAGTATATGTTCCTTGTTTACCACGTAACAACAAACAAAAACGTGTAGACTTGTTCTACTCTAGCTGGTGTATTGGACCAGGTAAAAATCACTTTGTAATTATCCAAATATTGAAATAACATAGCTTAATGATGTTATATATCACTTTATGCAGTGGAGTCAAGAAGAGACGATGGAGTAACAAGTGCCTGTGAAGTGATTTTGTTTCACCATGAAGACATGGGGATACCAAGGGAGATTGCAAAGCTTGGAGTGAGACGAGGAATGTGGGGACCAGTGAAGAAGATGAAACTTCAATTTTGTTTGAAACTTCAATTTTGTTTGAAACAATTTTGTTTAAGAGACCCAAAATGGGGTTGTGGGATAATCATGCTCTTATGAAAGTTTTTTATTGGTTATCCCACTGCTTCTTGTCAAGTATAGAGCAGTGCCGGTCTTGAGTTTTAGAAGACCAGAAGCAAATAAAAAAAAAGGCTGCCTTTGGTATAATAATAAAAAAAAAATTAACACCTGCATAATAGAACATCCATAGCAATAAGACAACTCATAAGTTCGACACATAACACTAACACATCTAGAGTTTTTCACCACCTATTCTCTGTATACAACGAGTAATTGAGCCATCTTCTGCAAAAAAAATACGGTTTACATAATTAGCAAACATTAGAACTCAAAGTAATAGAAAAATTAAGACCTACGATTTTAACAAAAGTTCATCAAATAAGACAACATCCAAAGCGACAATACAGTTGATAAGTTAAATACATAAGACATAAGACAACATCCAAAGAAATAAGACACCATCCAAAGCAATAAGACACCATCCAAAGCAATAATACAATTGATCAATTCAACACATAAGAGATAATACATAAGACAACATCCAAAGCAGTAAGACAACACTGGTTTAACTTGGACAGTTTGGATGTGACCTGGTTGTTTGCACTGTGACAATTAACGTAGACTTACTAATATGTCTACAAATGTTTCCTAGTAATATAGCAAAATCAAAAGTATTATACTTTCATAATTACAACAGTTTTTCTATCCAAAATCACTCAAACCCATTAGGATTAACTATTACACACTTTCAAACGAAAAAATTGTGAAAACATTTAATGCATAGTACACAAATTAACTTTTAATGTAAATTTCAAAATAGACTTCATGTTCAGTCTACAACTCTGTAGACTTTCTTTTCAGTTTACATCCGTAGACGGTCAGATAGGTCTACTTTTTGGGTTAGTTTTTGCAATTGACCATTTTACGGGTTACTTTTTATAGTTGAAAAAAAGTTGTGATTTTATTTAAGCAGACTTCGTTTTCAGTCTACAACTTCAAAAAGGTTAGTTTTCGCTATTGACCAGAATTTTCCAGGATTTGACTTTCAGAGGTAGACTAAATATACAGTCTACATATTTTAATTTTTTTGAATGAGGTTAGTTTTGCAATTGACTATGTTTGACTTTTTAGGGGGTAGACTGAAATGAACGTCTACAGATTTGTAGACTTCGAAAGAAGTCTACTCTCAAATCCGACGAGTCAGTTTTGCATTTGACCAAAATAAAAAAATAGACTTCACGGGTAGTCTACATTTTTTTTTTCGGGAAGAGAAGACTGCATATGAAGTCTACGTATTAAAAAAAAAATATATATATTTAAAAAGTTTTAGTCAAACACAAAACTAACCTTTTCAACGCAGTCAAAATTTTGGTCAAATGCAAAACTGACCTCTTTGTAGACTTATGTTGAAGTCTACGGTTCGTAGACTTATGTTGAAGTCTACATATCAAAAGTCAAAAGTTCATTCAAATGCAAAACTAACCTCTTTTGCGTAGTCGTCTTTGTAGGTCTACGTACTTTTTCGTTTTTTGTTGTCAAAGGTTAAGATGTAGACTGTCGGGGAAGGCTACGTTACAAAAAAAATCCGTTTAGTCAATTGCAAAACTGACCTGTGCGTTGACAAGTAGACTGCATTGTATGTCTACATAAGGGCGTAGACATATAAAACAGTCTACTATCGCGACACAGATCTGAGAAACGACTTAAACCATGAAAATAGTTATTTTTTTGCAGTGTGAAGCTCGTTTCCAGCCTTTTCAACCGTCCAAACTCCAATATTGACCAAAATGAAACATTTTTGATGATTCACAAGTGAAAAAAACGAAATTATGAAGTTTATGATTATGAAAAGAGAGATTTTTAGATGGAAATGTAGAGAAAATGAGAGGAAATGAAGATTTGCTTGTTTAGAATGAGAAAAAAGTGGTTGAAAATTCAATTCTAAAGCTTTAAGAGATCAAAAATGGTGGTTGAAAATATTGATGATGATGGCATAGTTGTAATTAAGAAGAAATGTTTAGGGTGTATTTGGTTTTTTGTATTTTTCGAAATTAATAAATAAATAAATAATAATGGCAAATTTGTAAATAATTCAAAAACTTATGGGTATTATAGAAAATTCAATGATGAATAGTAACTAAAAAAAAAGAGAGGTTGGTTTTGCATTTGACTTGAATTTTTAGGTTGTTTTTGAAAAACACCCTATTTTTTATGTGATGTTTTTATTGATCATCACCTTTTTAATTTTTTTGGAAAATCAACACATTTCAAATTATTATAAATATTGAAAAAAAAAACATGCTTACACATCTAAGATGGAAAACGTAATTAATGCGATAAATAAAATAAATATGATTTGGCTTAATAAAAATAAAAAAAATAAATATACCTCTGTTTGAAGGAATATATGTCACTCAATATATGTATGAAATGAGTAACTCGACTAATTAAGTTTTTTATATCCAATAGCAAAGGTCTAACTAAAATAAAAACATAATATTTTATAGTAATGTGTTGTCTGTTTTTATATATATAAATAACAAGATGCTTAAAAACATACTAATAAATAAAAATAAAATAATAACCCTTTGTTACACTTTATTTATTTTGTAAAATCTATATGCATGAGATTTTAAAATATTAGTGTTATATTAATTTATGTTATTTTGAATCAATCAATACTTTAGTTTATTTTTCTGTTTTATTTTTAAAAAAATATATTATGTTTTATATAATCGTATTAAACATATTTACATATCTAAGAAAACAACCAATAGAAATAGAAACAACCAAATTAATCAGAATTATAATTTATTCAGATAAATAAATACTATAGTTGAATTCAGAAAATATAATGCTATCTAATAGATCCAAGTGATAGCTAAACGGACTATATATCATATATCTAAAATCACATGTCTAATTAAAATATTTAATATTATTAATATAAATTATAAAATAATTTAAAATTGAAAATAAATAATTAACTAATTGTTTTAATATATTTGTTTTATAAATATTGCGCACGGGATAATTACAAGTAAATATAACACACTACAAGAAATAATAGTCTATTTCTCACCAAAACAACCATTGGGAATATGTTGGGAGTGAGCATTTCAATGAATTCTCAACGGAATATTCCTGAAAAATGTTTCGTCCAATATTCATTATTTCATTAGGTGGTTTGTTTTCATTCAGGGATAAAAATGATGCATTCTATGGATGAAATGAAATTCATGAAGCTTGTCAACATCTCTTTAAAGGAGTCATCAATAAAAAAAAAAAACCTTGAATGATGTGCCGACTAGGTTAGATTGTTGAGAGAGGGCAAACACTTTCTACACCATTGGGAACTCTGTTAATCATAGGTCGTTAGGGCATGTTTATCCCCGGTCTCTTAGGTGGGGTTCTTAACTTATAATTTCATGTTTTTTTTTTTAATTTTCCCGCTAAGAGACGTCTGTTAAGTCTCTTATTTAAGAGACGGTTCTTAAGTTTTCTTAGTTAAAAGTTAAGAAACGTCTCTTAGAAAAGCTAAGAACTCCATGCTAAAAGACCTGCAATAAACATGCTCTTACATACTCCTTTCATGTTGGGGACAGGGAAGACGACGTTAACTAAAAAGTAGAATAAAATTAATTTCGGTTTCACTTTTTAAAATAAAATAAAATAGTAATATTATTAATAAATAATACCACATAGAGATAATTTATAAAAAAAGTTTTTAATAAATTTCTAACCTCTATCTTTAATCTAAATAACAAAACAAATAAATCCTAAATTAACAAATTGTAAACTAACAAATTTAAAAAATTATACATTGAATATTTTTTTTAAAAAATTACTAAAAATCTAAAACATTTTAAATATTTTTCAAAGCTTAGCAATAAAAACATTTTAAAATATAAAAATATAGATAAAACTATTGCTAACTTGTAAAATTATAAAAAAGGTTTAAATAGTTTTTTTATATCAAAAAAAAAAACGTACAATAGAGATGTAGTATTTGTCTTAGAGTCTTAGAGAAAAGATGAGTAAGATAGATTATAAACAAAGAAATACAAAACAGTAGCGAACAATATCCGTATACAAAATGTGAAACATAAAGTATAAAAGTGATCAAATATAGAGCGACCTCCACTGTACTAGGGAAGCACAGAGTAGATATGTGATCAACCACAACGATGATCCTCTTACACTCAATCTTGTTGCTGCAATGTATACAAGCATCAGCTTCTTCAATGATTAAGATCTTATTAAAAAGATGCTCTCGATAAAGATTAAGGCAGGTAAGGAGTCATCAAACCTTGATTCTTGCTGCTATCAGGCAGAGCAGGTGGAGAAGACGATGATGCGTTCGACAAAGGGATCCCAAGATTCAAGCAGTCCATTCCAAGTGCACCTTCCAAGACACAAAACCCCCCATAAAAATTTGTTTCGACTGATAATCAATAAGAAAAGCACATTTGATTTTTTGTTCTTACATTGTTTAAAGCAAGGAAATTTGGTGATGTTCATAAGATTGTTGTAACCTTCACGGCAATTGCAGCTGTATAAAAACGGATTTGTCTTGTTGCAAAACCCTCCTCCACAATCCACCCAATGACAAGCTATATAAAATAACCAAAGTCATCTATATACATACATCCATGATGGAAGCAAATGAAACTAGAGACTATTATATTACCGTCGAAAAATGAAGCATTATTTTCCTTGGGAGGCGTTTTGGGCTGTGCTGGAGAAGCTGCTTCACCGCAAGTTAGATCAAATGTACCTAGAATGACCAATATAAATATTGTTATGTTATTTATATATGACCAAACCAAACTAACTAGTGATCAGGAGAGATATAGTGATAGAGATTTTACAGTTGGGGATGATGCATGGGAGAAACTTGAGGTTATGATCAAACTGCTTCCAACCATTATCACACTCACATTCATACATAAAAGTTGCGTTTAAAGATGCTTTGCATTTCCCTTTCCCACATTCCTTATCCTTGCATATATCATCTTTTTCACAATAAATTAAACCAACCAACCTTAAGACATGAGTCACAACATAATATATTCTAGTTTTGAGAAGGACTTTTCAAAGAATACCACTTTTACACAAAACCCAACTCATAAAGAAATTTTAAGTCTGTCACAAAAGCAAAAAAAAAATATGTACTTTTCTTGCATCACTAGTTCAAATTCCGGCGGGATTTGATCCTAATCTGTGACAGAATCAACTTACAGGCCTAATTATAAAAATAAAAAATAAGTTTTTTCAATAAAAACCAGAACTTTAACTAATAACAGATGATCTAAGAGATTATACTTGTTTTAATTATCCATGGACAATTAAGGAAATGAACTAGATTTGGATTAAAAGATTCGACCAAAAATCAAATTTGAGCAAAACCCACTATTCAAAACTGGAAATGAAAAGAGGAAGACGAAGAGACAAACCGAACACAGGAGAGAGAAGAGGAGAGAGAAAATCGGAAGTGACCGTCTTCTGGTAGATTAGAAGTAAAGCAGCAACGAAATAGAGTGTGGTCCGAAGACAAGCCATGAATATTTCTTCCAAGTACAGAAATACAAATCAGAAAAGGAGAGATCGTTATATAAATTAGTTGGGGATTTGGTAAGTGTGTAAGGTGGAAAGAGAGGTTTAAAACATGGCTTACGCAGTTGACACGGATGTGTAAATAGTGACGTTGACCGACTTTGCTTCACATTTTCTCAAGTAGTTAGTTGATCGCTGCAATCCAATAAATGTCTTTCGCTTTTTCCTTCTTCCGAGAGAAAGAAGGTGAATAAGAAAACTATTACGGTAACATGTTATACTTCTTCCATAGTTCCTCTTTTTCATTATAAATCTTATTTTAGATTTATGCATCTGTTTAAATAAATAATTAATTTTACATATTTTCTATATAAAAACAATCGTTTATACATTTAAACATATTTCAACCAATAAAAAATAAGTTACAAAATAAAATTGATAAATTTCGCACTGAAAACTGAAAATGACAATTATTTTATAATGAAAAATTTTCTTTACTATGACACTTAATATGAAACGAAAGGAGTATTATGTAAAATAAAATTCTTAAAATATATATTATTTGTGCAAGAATAATAAATATAATAAAATAAAAATAATTTTCTTAAATAACCATTTAAAAAATTTTGTTTTGAAAATTTTAATTTTTTTATTTTGTAAAATTTTTAAACCAACCCCAAAACTCACTCCATAATTCTAAACCCTACTTTAGTTAAATTTAGGGGTATAAATATATATTTACACTCTTAATAAAACCTCTTTTAATCATTTTTTTTCCTTATAAGCTATTTTTGTGACAAAATCTTTTTTTTTGTGTTATCCTAAAGTATTTCTCTAAAAGAAATTTCAATTCCCCTTGACGTTTCGAATATTCCTATGAAAAGCCATGTTTTTTGCTCTTTCAGTTGCTGAAGCGACTAGTGAGAGAGGAATGAGGGTGGATGTCATATGTCAAAATTGTGGTGAGGAACCTGAATCTGCTAATCATGTCCTCTTTACCTATTCACTTGCTCGCTTGGTCTATGCAATATCCAAGTTCCTTTTCATTTCGAAGGATTTAACCCAACTTCTATTTTTCATAATTTAGATTTCTTCTTAAAGATGGCCTCTAATCCTCATGTTCCTATGGAGATTAAGAAAATCTTTCCCTGAATTATGTGGAGACTATGGAAGAATAGGAATGGAGTGGTTTTTGAAGAGGCTACTTACCAAACTCATGAGATTGTGGATAAAGCTTTCGTTGATAAAAAAAATGGTTGCAAGGCCAGGTTGTTGAAATGCAGGTTGAAAGAACCATGAATGTGAGGCAAGAGGACTACAAGGTTAATTGGGTGGCTCTGGATAGATCTTGGTTAAAGTGTGATATTGGATTTGTATATCCTTTCTTGTATGTAAATATCGGAGAAGCTTGGATTTCGCATGTCCCAGTTTGTAGTGCAAGATATATTCACTAGCTGAACACAGTCTTTTTAAGAAGAAAGTAAGAAACTCCTGACTTACCAACATATAAACCATTACGCTTAGGACCTTTGACCACCACTTTCTGAGTTGTGATATCAATAATGTAGACTTTGTTAGCATCAAAACAAACTCCAAAAGGATGATAATCATAGACTTTAGAAAGGGATAAAAACGACTTCTTAATACCAGGATAGAACATAACTTCATTAAAGGAGAGAGTACCCAAGGAAGTGGTGAGAATGGTAGATCCGACATGTGTTATGGGTAGGTAAGTGCCATCACCAACTACAACAATATTGTTGCCTTCATAGGGATGAGATGTCTAAACATCGTTGGTCGACGAGGTCACATGGGCTGAGGCACCTGAATCTAGATACCATTCTTTTCTAGTTTCATTCGAGTTCCTTGTTGTAGCATATGCAGCAGGTTGATAGTTATTATCAAACCTTTTGTAGCACTTGAGAGCGGAGTGACCTATCCTTCCAAAAAATTGACATGTTGGCCTCTTTCCAGTGCTTGTATAACTTCCTTTTCCTCGGTTAGAACTAGTCTCTTCCTCTCTGATTGTATGTCATGTACTGTTAATTATAGTCTGTACATTTCGTGTTGAATGAAGCAGTAGGGTTGACAGCCAGAGATTCATCATAAGACTGAAGACGTGAGTCAAAGCTATGGATGTCTGAGATGATATCATTGAATGTTGGTTGAGGTGTCTTAGACAGAGAAGTCTGTATCACAGTGGTAATGGGATCATATTCTCATTCCAAACCATTAAGGAAACCGAATATCTAGAGAGATTCTTCAAAATGTTTACCAATGGAGCTAAAGGCGTCACAGATTGCCTTAAAATCGCATGTTTAGAAAAGAAGGTCTTGCCTTTGTTGGTTAGAAGTAGGAGGCTTCTACAGAGTAAGTATTCTCTAGCCAACAAACTTTTGTTGAAGTTCTCATCCAATAAGCACCTGCATTGCATGAAAGAAAATACAAAAGATCTTAAAGGAGGATGTGTGAGAGCTCCACCGTTCCCTTAACCGGCATGCGCTTCCAACGATAGAAAATGGTGCAGCCATACTGGAATTTTGTGCGCTATGTATGACTGATAACGCTTATCATGTGTGACACTAATGGTGATGGTAAAAGCTGTCTCATTCCGTTCTACTGATGTGTGGTCAAGCCTCTATACGCCAAAACCAGTTAAGAGAGATTGTACAGCGCTTACTATATTACTCGGATCATGGAATGAAGGCGAATTGAGCATCACTTCTCTCAGTTCTTCAGGCGAAGCTTCAAAGATAATACTTTTATAATGGAGAGTATGCATGCTTCCCACTGCCCATAGCATTGCCCACATTTCAGCTTATATTTTGTATTTCACAAAAGGAGAAAGAACGTCTACTATGCATAATGGTGGTGCCTTCTTCATCTCCTAGTATCCAGGCCGCTTCACTAGGAAAGTGACTATTCATTCATGAAGCTCCAATGTTACACCTTAGACATCCCACTGGTGGTTTTTTCCAGCATAGAGCAAAGTTCTTAATCTCATCTGTCGAGCCCTCTATTTCTGTCGATTGATTGGAAATTTTTGCCCATATTGATGCTTTCTTATACGCCTTTGCAGCAATGTCATAAATGCAAATTTTCATGTTTTCAAAGTCCAGACCATTTTTTGATTTCCAAAGTTGTCAGACAATCCATGGAAACACACAATGCGTACTCTCCTCCATTTCAGGGTTTCTTGAGATAGAGAGTAGGTGCAAAGAGTTTAAAACATACAGATGTTTTTGAAAAGCCAAGAGCTGGTAATGGGATGTTAGCAAGACCGATGTCTCATTTTCTTTGTCACATTCACAGAACATTACATATTGTTTACGCTTCCCTACCAAAATGTGTGCAAGTCGAGTCCAGTTGTATACCTCACGTGCAACCGCTCTTTGACAGCTAAAGCACCTGATAAATATCTCCAGAGGAAGTGTCTTATCTTGGGTGGAGCTTTGATTTTCCAAATGTAACGCAAGAGATTCTTTTCGATCGGTGGTAGCGTATGTGTATTAGGATGCTCAGTCCACCAAATCTTCTGATATTTTATAGCCACTTTTCGTTGAATAGGCACCATTTGCTGTGAAACCCCATTTTATTGAGTCATCTTGCTGCACCTTAGGACGTATCTGCATTATCTTTTGTGCATCCTCAACAGTAAAGGTTTGGAATACCAGTTCTCTGTTCCATCTCCATGTTCATGACAACAAGAGATCAGAAACCTTTAACGCCAAGTTAACTATAACATCATGTATGTACATCGGAGGCCTTGGTACCGTGTCTATAACTCAGTTCTCTGCCCAGACATTCGAAGTTGCGCCATTGCCAATACTGCAGACCATACCCTATTTCAGTAGATCCCTGCCATGAATGATTCTCTTCCAAGCAAAGGAAGTCCTAGTTCCCATTCCACATTATAGGATACCGCATTTGTTAAAATGTCGACCTCTGAGAACCTTGGCCAACATGGATTTTGGTTTGTTCTAGACCCAATAAGCCTGCTTGGCAAGAAAGGCTTGATTGAAACGACCAATATCATAAATTCCCAACCCTCCTATCTCTTTCGGTTTGCATAGTTTTTACCAAAATACCCAAGAGATTGTTCTCTTCTTATATCCACTACTCCACCAATATTCCACAATTGCACTTTTAATCCTTTCAACAAAGTATTTAGGCAGGAGGAACACAAACATAGCATAGATAGGTAGTTCTAGGGCTGCATACTTGATCAGAACTTCTATAGAACTTAGGGACTTAGTCTTTGCGTATCATCCTTGCAACCTCCCTTCTAACTTTTATTTTATGAAGTTTGGAGGTCCTTTTTTTATCCTCTAAAGCATTATGGAAGTCCTAGATAAGAACCTTCACCTCCTTCTTGTACTATGCCCAAGGTTCTTTTAACACTATCCTTTATCTGCTCATTAACTTTCTCTCCAAAAATGATCGATGATTTGGTTGTGTTCCTCATCTGACATGATGTGTCCCCATAGAGCTTCAAGCAGAATATGATCTCCTAACCCTCAGCCTCTCTAGCTTGACATAACAATAGACTATTGTCCGCAAACAATAAATGATGAACTGATGGGCTGTTCTTAGTGAGTTTGATCCCATGGAGGTTGGCATTATTTTCGAGTGATTAAGAGTACTTACTAACGCCTACGCACAGAAAATGAAGAAAAACGAGGATAGAGGGTCTCCTTTTCTGATTCCACGCTCAGGCCAGATAAAACTGTGAGATTTCCATTCAACAAGACTAAATAGGACAATAAGTTTATGTAGGTCATAACCCACCAAACCCAGACTTGATAAAAATCCATATTCTCAAGTAAATTTTCAACACATTCCCACTCCACACGGTCATAAGCTTTCAACATGTGTATTTTGATTGACATACAAATTTATCCAATCTTTGGGTTTTTTTTGAGACTATTTACAAGCTCATGTGCTATGATGATGTTTTCTGTGATGAGACTGCCAGATACGAAAGCGCCTTGTGTATCAGAAACTAAGTCTGGCAGAAAAATCTTTGAGCATGTTGCAGAGAATGTGTGAGACGATTTTGCACTAGAAAGAACATAGACTGTGGGTCTCATGTATTTCGTTTAGTAGGATTGGTATTCTTTGGCAATAAGCAAAATTGTGTATGGTTCCATCTCGTTGAAAGTGTGGCTGTCTGAAAGAAATCACGAACCTCTTGCACCAGCTTTGGCCCTACAATTTCTCAATATTTATGGTAGAACAAACCAGTAAGATCATCTTCTCCAGGGGCACTACTTCCCTTGATTCTGAAGGAAGCCTTTTGATCTCTTCATCTGATAACTCAAGAGTGAGATTGATGTTCATCTCTGTTGTTACCTTGCTCGAGAAGCCTTTGAATAGTGATTCTAAATCTCAAGGATTTGGACTCATAAATAATTCCATGAAATACTCCATTGCGATGCTTCCTTTAGATCCCTCTGCAAAGTATTCAATCCCAAAGACATCCTACATCATCACTTTATTTCTCATTTTCCCTTTCACCACATTATGGAATTAGGATGTATTTTTTTCATCATCCTTTAACCATTCATCTCTGCTTCTCTATCTCCTGAAGATCTCTTCTTTATGAAAATCCTTGGCCAACGTGTCTGATTAAACCAGAAACGGGATATTGTTTTACGATTTTCCGTTCTAGCTCCAATGTTAGACCCTCCCGGAGTTCATATTGTTGACTCTTTTCAACTTAGATAGATTTGTTTTGCATCTTTATATACGATCTAAAGTTCATAAGTCTAACTCCCCATTTTCTCCTCCTCATCCCTTAATTATCGCTTCCTCCACCCCTCTTTACCAACCATCCTCTTGTCAAAATAAAAACGACCCATGTTCTTATTTACTATATCCAGCGAGAAACCAATGTGTATAGGATGATGGTCAGAGGACCACATATTCATATACTCAGTGAAAGACCTTGGAAATAAGTTGAATCACTCGTCATTGTCGAAGCTTATGTCTAGCTGGCATTGGACTCATACTTTGTCTGTCATTCATGCCCAAGACAAGTTGTTCCCCACGTTTCTCATATCTTTAAGTTTACTTGCTTCATCCATGTTTCTAAAATCCATAAACATTGATTCATCCCTTACAGCACCACCTAGTTTTTCACCATTGTGCATAGGCACATTGAAATCACCTACCAACAACCACGCTTCATCTCTTGACACACCAATACTTGAGAGTTTCTCTCACACCTTTATACGCTTACTTCCCACTGGATCCCCATAAATGTAGGACATAAAGAACACTAAGTACCCAATCTTCACCTTTAGATCAATAATTCTTTTATCACTATAAAGAATTTCGACCTCATAACAACTTTTCCACATCAGAAGCCACCACTTCTTCCAATTGGCTCAACAGTATGTAGATTATCATAACCGAAACTAGTTTCAGAATATCAATGTAAGAACATTTTGTGTCGTCTCCATAATAAAAAAAACATCCAGAGAATACTAGCTTTGTATATCCCGGATTCTTTGCATTGTCTTGATGCTACATGCACCTTGAAAGTTCCAGTTGAGTACACTCATTGGGGTGGCAGGGGCTTCAATATAGAAGCCACCAAAACTTCATTTTTGGTGTTTGGTTTCTTTCCTCCATTCATCGAATCACCCTAAAATTTTCTCTTGCTACAACCTTCATTAATTCTATCCTGACTAGTCTCAACCAGGTTGTGTGTTCCCATATCTTTCCTCAGCTTACACTTCCACGCCGGAGGGCGTTTCTCAACTTCTTTTGACCACCAGACATCCCGGTAGCTAGGGACTTATCACTAGTGCCCACACAGAATATTGTTGGACTACTTGTAGTCAAAGGAGATGAGAAACTCTTATCAGATTCTTCAGCAGTTGTCTCTTTTGTTTGTTCAAAAAAAGAGGATGATCGCACACCAGAAGGGCCACTGCTGCTAATGTTAGTGAGCTTTGTACCTTCGTTTTCATATCCAAAAATCATTCCCTTCCCTTTGAGGAGATTATGAGTAAACTTAGGGATAGCATTAGCTTCCTCTGCTCTCTTATCTTTAATAGATAGTTGAACTCGTTGTATCCTGGCTAATCTCTCTGTTTCATTGGAATGAGAGATGTAGAGCATGGTCATCCTATCCTATGGTTTTCCTTTGATAGTTTTAGGAACAATGGAAGAACAATTGGTGGGCCATCATGGAGTGATGTTGGGGCCACCGCTATGTTCCTTCCTTATTCTAATGCAGGGCCTCCAACATCTACTTATATTTGTTTAGGCGCAAACTTCCAACTTGAATTAGATGTCCTTTTAGTAGGCAAGGAATCTATCAAATCTAATTTGATATGATGTGATAAAATAACATCTCTTCAAAACTAACGGTAATAAATTGACTAAATCTACATCAAGTTATATATTATTCCCATGAATTTTTGACATTTCCACACTTTTTAGGTTTACAGACCAAAAACAAAAGAGAAAACTTTACACAGAGACAAATTAAATTTATATTTTCCTAAATTTAAATCCAATTAAATTCAACCAATAAGAGGATTCAAAGAATGAAAACAATTTGAATGTTATTAAAGTGGTGGGTAGTTAAGAAACTTAGGGTGTTAAACTGTCTAAAAAAGAAGCAGCTAAAGAGTTCTTCGAGTACAATGTCTTAAAATGTCAGTCCCAATACAACCTCTCAAAACCAACACACACACTCATTATACAATTTCTTCTTCTCTGACGTATAATGTACTTTTAACAAAGCTTTCCGGAAGATATAATGCGAAAAACAAGCAAATAGATTCGCACTTTCTTAACCGGAAAGCTAGAGAGATCAAAGGAAAAGATTATACAGAGCGATTGTAGATTCACTTCACGGGTTCCAGGCACTCCTAATGAGAAAGGTCGATGGAGTTTTAGACGTTCTTCTGCCACTTCACCACCAGCTTGTCCTTTTACCCTCAAAGAATCATCTCCATCGCTTCAACCGCCACCGCCTCAACAACACAATCATTTGTGGTCGCAAACGTGGACACTGAAAATGAGGAGAACAAGAACCCTTCAGTCACGGAGATCGCTGTGGCTGTTGAAGAACTTGCAGCAGTGAAGATTCAAGCGTGATGTCGTTCTCATTTGGTAAACACTGAAAAACAAACTTCCAGAACTCTAGTTCTCTTTTTCTGGTCTCAAATTAGTTCTGAAGAATCGGTTATTTATAATTTGGACAATTCTCTAAACTAGTGTTTTTAAAAAAATTTGTCACCAAAATAGTCTTCAAAAAAAAAACTGAAATAGATCTTTTTATTTTAAAATTTAATTTTTTTATTTATTTTGTAAAATTTTAAACTCACCCCCAAAACTCACCAAAACCTCACCCCTTAACTCTAAAACTTAACTCTAGATTAATTAATCCTAAGGTATAAATGAATATGTACACTATATAATAAAATTAATTTTGATCATTTTTCTACTTAGAAACTATTATTTTGACAAAAAAATTATGTTTATTCTAAGGTATTTCTCTTATAATATCTAGGGTATGCCAAGGAAATCATTAAGAACGTTTAATGGGTTAGTGAAACTACAATCATTTGCGGGAGGTCATTTAGTGAGGAAACAAGCAACAGCTACACTTAGATAGTTAGATGTATGCAAGCATTGGTTACACCTCAAGCTAAAGCTCGAGAACAGAGGATTCTTATGATAGGAGATTCAACAACAAAACCCACAAATCCAATAACATCGATTCATAAAACCCGGATCAACAAAATTTACCACGTAACGGATCTAACCCAGATCTCAAAATCCAATCTTGGCAATACCCAGATCCTAAAGTTTCTCACTTTGACTCCTCTGTTTTTGTTCTAGCAGGAGAATGACGAGAACATCGATACTGTGGAAATGGACACTTCATCTAAATTTTACTCTCCAGCTCCTTCTATAACTGATATGAGTCCTCGATATAGTAGTCATTTTGAGGATTGTAACACGTTTAACACAGCTCAATGCAGTCCTCAGTGTTTCAGATTGAAAGAGTATTACAATAGAGATTCTTTGTCTTCTTACGGCTATCCTCTCTTCCAAAACTACATGGCTAATACTCAGTCTTCTAAAGCCAAAGCTCGGTCTCAGAGTGCACCGAAGCAGAGACCTCATGAGATCTATGAGAAGCATACGAGCGCGTGGAGAAAATCTTTCCGTGGAAGCACCGAGGAACGGTTGTACTTAAGATTGTACGGATGCAGAGATCTTCATCTCAGTTAGGAAAGGAAAGTCAACATCATCCGTCGATGGCGATTAAGCTCGAAAGATCTAACATTTCGCTTATGGAGAGTGTATGCGGATATCCCTTTACTTGTTTCCCAAGGAAACATTATTGAGATTAGTTTGGGACTTATATTTAGTTTTTCTTCTTGTCTTTTTTGGCATGTTCTTGCAGGTTCAGGGGAACACCATGTTCTGAAAAGAGGGATTTAGACATTCTTAATTGATCTGAGAGACTACTGGAAAAAAACAGACAAGCCGAGAAACTGAAGAATGGTTCACTAAAAAAAAATAGAACAAGACCTCTATATGTAGTAGAAGAGATATCTCGTCTTAAATCTTGATTCTTGCTTTCATCTTTAAATTTCTCATTAGCGTTCTGATGTTGTTGTTGGATAATCTGTTAGCTTTAGTCAAATCCATGTTCCTATATTGTTGCCCTGAAACGAGAGCCAGTATCAAGGGATTTGTATATCCAACATTTATTCCATTTCACTATGCCACAAACTAGATAGTAAATAGTAAAAAATAAAATAAAGATGAATTTTAATAATTCTACTAAGGACTTTTTTTTTCAAAATGACCTTAAAACTGTGGTCATTTTTTCGTAGACATTTATTCCTCTTTTTTCTAAATTTTTCATTTTTCCATTTTTCATTTTAGAAACTTCTACTGTTTCACGAGAATGCACTGTTCTCTCTCTTTTTTAGATGATTTCTTTTACTCACACATTTCATCAGCTTATTTACCGATACATTGTCATTTTCATCAATAGCAATAGCCATAATTACAGAACAAATTAAACTCTAAATATACACTAGTAAATCGACATTTACTCTTCATATCTCATTTCCTTACACACATATCAACTGTCAACTATGCATCGTTTATCCTCTTCATTATCTTGACAATTCATTGGGATTTCGAGACTCTCTCACAGCATTATTGTGACGATTAATAGTTCACTCAATTTGAATGTCATTTTTTATGTCACCAACGACTGGATGATTCTTGCTCCTCACATGAGTTTTGGCTGCTTGAGAAAGTTCGCAATGAAGCTTTCACCATATCAAAATCGTAACTGATATTCTAAAAACATATTCTACCTCAGCCTATTATTTTCGTGTAGAACAGATTTTCGAGAGAAGTCTTCTCTAATGATACGACTTCTGAATTTATGCGACAATCTACTAGTTTAGTTAGTGGACTCCTATGCTATAAGTTAATTTTGCACGTGTGAGCTATTTTTATGAGCGCTGTCCTTCAGAGGATGATTGTTTAGAAACGAAGTCTTGTTAATTGTTTCTTTTGTAAAACTAGAAAGAAATATTAGAGAGACGGATCGCGCAGGGGGTGAATTCTTTTCTTGATAATTTGTGATCTCCATACCAGTTATTGGGCACTGTTGCTAATTGAACAAAGTTTCACTAGGAAACTTTTACTATTTTTCATTACAGATAAGATAAAAGTAGAGACAACAATCAAAAATAATGAATCAGCCAAAAAAACAGAGGCATAACAAAAAAAAAAAACAAACAAAAAAACAAACAAAACAAAACAAAAACAAACACACAAAAAAAAAAAAAAAAAAAAAAAAACAAAAAAAAAAAAAAAAAAAAAAAAAAACAAAAAAAACAAGAAAAACAAAACACACAACAAAGACAATAAATAAAATAACAAAACAAAAAACAAAAAAACACAAAAAACACAAAAAAAAAAATATAAAGAATAATAGAAGATAGAGAAAGAACAATGAAAATGAAAATACTAACAAAAAAAATAACAAGAACAGCAAGTCAACTTCCAAACAGAGTAAAAAAACACCAAAAAAAAAAAAAAACAAAAAAAAAATAAAAAAATCATAAAAAAAACACAAAAAAAAAACCAAAAAAAAAAAAAGAAAAAAAAAACAAAGAGAGCAAAGAAAGACAAAAACAAAACACAAAACAGAAAAAAAAAACACCCAGAAAAATACATAAAACTGACAAACAAAAACAAAAAAAAGAACAATAAAAACAAAAAACAAAAAAGAAAAAAAGAAGGGAGAACTTCTCAAGGAAGTATATTAATATTAAACTTAAATAAGTAAAAA